>JAWZYT010003518.1:0-35000 GCA_034508575.1 Petrolisthes manimaculis | reverse complement strand
CCTCTATTTCTATCTTCTTCATATCACATACTTTTTCTCATTCCATCTCTCATTCAAACCAGTTTTTTTTCATTTTTATTCCTCTCTTTCCATTTCTTTAACTACAACTTTTCGTAACTATTAATTCATTTGACTTTGCTACCAATTCTTTCATTTAATCTACTGTGAGTGGCATTATATTTAACCAAACTATCCAATATAACAGAAGTCAACGAGTTATATCAATCTCTTCCTCCTCTATTTTTCTTTCATTTTTTCATTCAGTTCTTTATCCATCTCTGCCTCCACTCGCTCACTTTCCTGCATTTTCTCTGCTTCGCCACCTTCGTCTCTCACATTTGTGCCAAATATATACTTCTTCCCTTTTATTCTTTTCACTCACTCTTTCCCTCTTCTCCACTTTATCTGTCGAGCAATTCCCCATCTCTTCCTATACATCCACCCTTTCTTCCTTTACACTGCGTAAATATACCGGTATATACTTTACTCTACCTTCCTATCCTTTATCATCCTTACTCATCCAGTCCTACATTTTCATATTCCCTCATATCCCAACTCTTTCTCCACTCATACTCCTATCCCTGCCCTCTCTCTCCTCTGTATATGTTCCCTCTCCCACCCAATCCCTCCCTCCAACCTCCCACCGAATTCCCTCCCTCCCCTCTCCTCTGCCATCCTACCCCTCCCTCCCCTCCCCTCTCCTCTGCCATCCTACCCCTCCCTCTCCTCTCCTCTGCCTTCCTACCCCTCCCTCCAACCCCTGTACCAATTCCCCCACCTCCTCTCCCCTCCAACCCCTTCCTCCCACCCCCCACTGACAATAACCGGACACCGTGTATCATCTAATCGGGTAAATTCACAGCCCCATAAACACTGCCTCATATGGACTGCTATTAGTACACGGTTTTTGTCTATTTGTCCACAATAATAGTCACCCATTGTATTTTCTTACACACACACACACACACACACACACACACTTGTTATTTGTGTATAGTACAATTCAATATATTTTCATTTTATTTGTTTATGTGTATGTCATTCCGTTGGTTGGTGTCATGTTTTGCTTAGACTGCCATTCGTGTTGTAGTCAGTGCATGGTCTCTCTCTGACAATTAAGGTTCTATTTTCATGATTACACCCAAACTACCAATAACATCTCTCCTTTTTCTCTTCCTACTCTCCCATCATCTCTCCTCCACCACCACTCCTAAACCAAACACACTCGCTTCCTACCAACTCTTCCTTTACAACCAAAACTATTATCATTTTCCATCCTACTATTTAATTCTCTACCACTCACTAACCCTCAAATTTATTCTTACTATTCCTCTCTGGTTCAGGTAAGCACACTTTGCCTCTCTATATATATTCTTCAAAAGTTGCAACGTGTTAAAAATATTTTGAAACTGTGCAAAAAATATAAGGTTCTTAAGGGAAGAGTATACTTGGTACATTACAGCGTCTTGATACCTCCAAAGTATGACAGAAAACAGGACCAGATTAACAAAAATAATGGTGGTGTGTCGCCTGGACAAGTTTGGAGGAATCATAATCTCCAAAAATATCAGAACTATACCCTCCCCTTAAATCTTGTCTGTCCGTCAATGGGAACCGAATGAACATCAGAAAACTAACCTAATCTATTCTTCCTCCACACCTGAGTCACCCCACAATCCCTCACTCACACTATGATATTCTAACATTATAAATATCTAAATTCGAGGATCCAGTCCTCTTTCAGCTTTTAAAACCTCTCTTCTCTAATATTTCATCTCCACACACACAAACACACACATTTTGAATTCTACCCTCCCTTATCTTACTCTACCTTCCTAACACCAAAAATATTTCCCTACAAAACCCAACCAAAACAACCCCCCCCCCACCCACCACCCACCACCCACCAACCCACTCCCTCAAACAGTGACCCTCATCATGACCTGACCTGACCTGACGTGCCAGTAACTCCGGGTGCCAAAATGGTGTGCCTGGGTTGTGGGCTGATATGTGGCGGTAATAATCAAACACGTGTTCCATAAATCGGGAGAGGCATGTGTGTGTGTGTGTGTGTGTGTGTGTGTGTGTGTGTGTGTGTGTGTGTGTGTGTGTGAGGGAGGGAGGGAGGGAAGTATGCAGAGATGGAATTGGGAGGTAATGTTGCTATGTACAGTATGTATGTATGTATGTATGTATGTATGTATGGATGGATGTATGTATGGATGTATGTATGCAAGTATGTATGGATGCATGTATGTATGTATGTATGTATGTATGTATGTATGTAGACAGGGCAGGAGGTCGAAAAGAAATGTAGGAGAGAGCCATTGAGAGAAAGGTTGAAAAATCGGAATGAGGGAAGAAAGGAGGAAGGGAATTTAAGGATCCGAGGAATGTAAGCAGATCGACAGTACAGGTAAGGAGAGGAAAGTGTGAGTGGACAGGAGATGGAGAGATGGGGAAAGGGATGACAGGGAGGGAAGGAGAGATGATGGGGAAAAACACAGGAACAGAAAAAAAAATAGGAAGGTAGAATAACGAAAAATATCAAATATGGAGGGAGTTATGTCAGAGTCGGGACAGACAGTGACGGAAGTAGATTGGGAGAAAAGGAGAGCAGAAAAATGAGTGAGGGGAAGGATAACACATGTGGGACAGATGAAGAGAGGAAAGCAAAGAGAAGAAATGAACGCAAAAGGTAGTAGAATGAGGAGAGAACAAATAGGTAGGTAGGTAGGTCAGGAAAGAAGGAATAAATAAGAACACACGAATAGAGAGAGAGGAAAGAAAGAGAGGAGTTAATGTAGGCAGGTAGGTGGATGGGGGTGGGAGGGGGTAAGATGAAAGGGTATATACTATTATGTAGAGAGAGGAAAGGAGGGGAGAGATATGGGAACCGTGGTAGGGAATTAGGAAGGACAGAGAAGGAGAGAGAAGTGGAGAAGGAATAGAAAGTTGGGTAGCGAGGAGAGAGGCAGGTAGGACAGAGGGGGTAGGATAGGGTGGGGGAAGAGAGGTAGGGAGGTGAGATAAAAGCTGGACATAGAAGGGGAGAGGTAGGGAGGTAAGGGAGGGGAAGAGGTAGGGAGGTAAGGGAGGGGAAGAGGTAGGGAGGTGAGATAAAAGCTGGACATAGAGGGGGAGAGGTATGGGTGGGACTGGAGGTAAGGGAGGTAAGGGGATGGACAGTGAGCTCATTAAACACCAAGCTATCCGTCACACACGTTATTATGTATCTGTGATTCTAACCCGCTGATTTACTGCACCCTCGTATTTCGTCCCGCCCAGCCTGAGTTGTGGTTATGATCTTTCCACTCCCATCCCCCCACACAAAACTCACACCATGCGCGGCTTTCCAATCTTTTCGCTTCTCAGTGACACGTGGAGTTTAAATGTCAATATGACTTACTTTTTTTTTTTTCTCTCTCTATCACACATGGGGTTCCTGCCTTACGATTTATTTTCTTTTACATTTCTTATTATCATATGTCTGTTTTCTGAAATGGTTGGGGAAGTGCACACATAACGACTACCATATACAATTAATTATCTTTTTCCTGTCAATCCAACACACTCGGTATTAACAGGGTATAATTTCTATAGTGCCAATCCCCTGGTCATTTCCTTACTAACATTTCATTGTCTGATGTTTAGTGGTGACAGAAACCCACCAGGTGATAATGAAATACCTTGTACACTCGTGATAATTAATCCCTGACCAGAGACGAACGGCAGGCACCACACACACACACACACATACCCTGCATTCGAACTACAGCCTCTATATGTGTACTGGGTGGGGAAATGAACAATAGCAGACGATTCGAAGCTTTCTGATCCACACACTCAGGTCAGAAATTATATACCACGAGTGTATTATTTTATATATAATATTTTTACCTTTCCTGCACCAGAGTCCAGATCACACACACACACCACATCCGTTAGTCCATACCTGTTGGGGAGATACAGTATTAATAAGTATTCATCATAATACTGTGTAACTTGTACAGTAAATAATATATGCTTGCTACATATAAATTATCTATGAGCGTGTCAATCATCAACATGCCAATGTCATTAGAAAACACCTGGAAAACACCTGATATGAACACGTAAATAATTAATAATAAAGATAAAAAAAGACATGTGAAATGGAGGGTATTAATTATGTTGTTCTGAGGGAGAGAATGTGACGGGGTAAGTGATGGGATGGATAAAGTGGGAAAAAGAAATTGGTTATAGAGGGAAAAAGGGAAGAAGGAAAAAAATGGTCCAAAGAGAAGGGGGTGAGCAGTTAGGGAATAGGAGGGAACGTATGGAGTAAGGGAAAGGAGGAGAAGAAAGAAGGGAAGGGAGGAAACGAAGGAAAGGAAGTGTATGGCGTAGGGGAAAGTGGAGGGAAAGGGAAAGCGTAAGGAAAGAAAAAAATAATCAAATGAGAAGTGGAAGATGGAGTGTAAGGGAAGAGAAATGAAAGGACGAGAATATATATAGGAACTTGGAACCAGAGAGGAGGGAGGGATGGAGGGAAGGGGGAAAGAGGGATGGAGGGAAGGGGGGAAGAGGGATGGAGGGAAGGGGGGAAGAGGGATGGAGGGAAGAGGAGGGAGGGATGGAGGGAAGAGGAGGGAGGGATGGAGGGAAGAGGAGGGAGGGATGGAGGGAAGGGGGAGGAGGAAGAGAGGGGGAGGAGGAAGAGAGGGGAGGGATGGAGGGAAGGGGGAAGAGGAAGAGAGGGGGAGGGAGGGGGGTGTCATGTCGAGGTAAGTAAGCATCAGTGACCCACCCTGACCGTAGTTTCAGAGGTGATGTGACCCCGGGGACCTCCACCTCGGCCTAACTCTGGACCAGGACCCAACCCACCCACACCCTCGCATCAAACATTTACCCACCTTGGAAGGACGTGTGTGTGTGTGTGTGTGTGTGTGTGTGTGTGTGTGTGTGTGTGTGTGGAGCAACGAGAAATTGGGCCAAGAAGATGAAGAGGAGGAGGAGGAATGAGAGTATTTATTTAGTGGTTTTAGGTTGTAGGAGTTGAAGTAAAAGACCTATAACTTAAATCAAGGAGTAGAAGGTATAGAATTTTAATATTACACACACACACACACACACACAAAAAAAAAAAAAAAAAAAAAAAAAAAAAAACGTAACACGACAACAACTATGAATACAGGCCACAAAATTGTTCCTCATGCACTTCTCACTCGCTCTCACCTGAACCTCTTTTTCCTTTCCCTCCTCTATATAGCTCTTCCATCACTTCACCTCAGCATTTCTCTCCATTCCATAAACTGCTGGCAGCTTCTTACTTTATCCATGTCATCCTATCTAGTACATACAGGTCTTCCATCTACCTTCCTGTTCCATCGTCACCCCTCGTCCCCTTCCACCACCTCTCAACGCCCATCCCGGCTCTCTTCACAAATCTTCCAATCTCGCTCTTCAATCCATACGCCATATCCTCCCTATCCTTCTCATCATCATCTTCCTCCTCCTCCTCCTCTTCCTATTCTTCTTCCTGTAAGACTTTTGACAACTTTCTCTGCCATACTATTCTCTCCCCTAATCTTCTCACCCTCCTCTATATATACCCTATACCTCTTCTTCCTTGTCCACGCACCTCCTCTGGACTTCTCTTTCCCAACTTTCTTATCCACCCACCCCTCTCCCCTTTTCCTCCTTTATACTTCCTCTGGTGACCATACTCTCCCCAACTTTCCCCTGGCATCTCATCTCCCTCCACGTTCACTACTCTAAAGCCTTTCCTTACTCTCGATCCTTCAAATTTTAGCTGTCTTCAATTTTTTCTCCTTATAATACAAAATATATTTTATATTTTCTCTTCCCGTAGTATTCATTTTTCTCATACACCTACTCAGTCATTCCTTTCAGCTTTAGTTACATGAATTATTAATATTATTAATCATCATCATTATTATTATTGAAATAAGTTCATTTCTCATCTCAAAAACCAAACTTTATTACACGGACATTACACATTCATACAAGAAATATATATAGTTTGCCCATTACCTAATTACTTTATTCTAGACAAATTATCCGATTCGACGAACACTAAATAATCACATCCCATTCGTTTACACCTTCCATTGCCCTCATTCAGAATAATATCCAGGCAAAGTTTTTGAGACTATTTCCAACCAACACTCCATTTCCTTGCCACAACCTCACCATCCCCTTGTTCCCTGATCCCTTCCTTCACTCAAACATGGACAAGGCAGGATGGGGGTGTGAGTGGGGGGGGTGGAAGGGAAGGTAGTGGAAAGAGGGAAGGAGGAGGGGGGGGGCGTAATAAAAATGTACATTGATAATAGTGGCAAGATATTGCATCCACTCTTCCACTGATAGTTCCCGTGAGAGGTGTGGAGGTGGTGATGTGTGGGTGGGTGGGTGGGTGTGGGGGTGGGGAAGAAGGGAGAGAGTGGAGGGGAGAGAAAGGAAGATAAGACAAACTGTAGTGAAAAAGGTGGGAAAAAAAAATATCGATAAGGATAATACATGACAAAGAAAATATTTTTATTTTTACTGGAAAGCATAATATGAGAGAGAGAGAGAGAGAGAGAGAGAGAGAGAGAGAGAGAGAGAGAGAGAGAGAGAGAGAGAGAGAGAGAGAGAGAGAGAGAGAGAGAGAGAGAGAGAGAGAGAGAGAGAGAGAGAGAGAGAGAGAGAGAGAGAGACTTAGACTCGTTACCTGGCCTAATAACGCGACATCCCCCTGGTGGCGTCCTCATGCAACATTACCCCACCGTTATCCATCCACCTGACTCCATCCAACCCTAAGAAGAGATAGGGAAGGTGGGGGGGGGGGGGGGGAGAGGAGAGATGGAGAAGGAGATGGAAGCGAGGGAAAGAAGGGTTTGTGTGCGCTCTCTCTCTCTCTCTCTCTCTCTCTCTCTCTCTCTCTCTCTCTCTCTCTCTCTCTCTCTCTCTCTCTCTCTCTCTCTCTCTATCTATCTATCTATCTTTCTTTGTGTGTTTGTGTAATTTTGTTCGTCTGTACCTATATCTGTCACACACACACACACTCAGTCAGCAGGTTAAGGGATGCCATTGACAGAGTTTCCTTATTGAGCCGATAGTGTAAAAAGTAACTAGGCCTGTAGGTAGAGGAAGCATACACAGAAAGGTACAGAGAGGATATAATAAAATACACAAGTAAAAAGTAAGAAATGCAGGAAATGGGAAGGACAGCAGAAGAAGGAGAGATTATTACGCGAAGGAAGAGAATGGAGGAGATGGGAGAAAGAATAAAAAACGAGTGAGAAGGACAATAATGATAGAAAGTATTAGGGAAAAAATAAGGGAGTGTGAGGACAAGGGAGAATGAAGACAACAAGAGAGAAAAAAAATAAGGAAGGAAGAAAGGAGGGCCAGGGAGAGAAGAGTCTGTTTACAACCCCAAGAACCTATTGCCCTGTTTTCAGAAAGTTGAACCAAGTAAAATGAGTGTGGTCGTGGTGGTGTTAGTGGGAGGAGGGAGGTGGAAGGAAGGGGGGGAGGTGGAAGGAAGGGGGGAGGTGGAAGGGGGGAGGTGGAAGGAAGGAAGGGGGGAGGTGGAAGGAAGGGAAGAGGTGGAAGGAAGGAGGAAGGGTGGAGATGGAAGGGAGGAGGGAGGGAGGGAGGTGCGTGAGGGACGAAAGAGGGGGGAGGCGGAGGAGGAAGAAGGATACGAAAATGGAGAAAGGAAAAACAGATTGATTTGAGGATGAGAGACCGCCATAGACAAGGATGATCCTACAAGACGAGGGAGAAAATGATAAAGAGGTGACACGAAGGAGGATGTAAACAAGACACGAGGTATGAGAACACAGAGACGAATAGAGAAAAAGATAAGAGAGTAAAATAGAAGGAGGAAGAAGGGGCATGAGTGGGTGTCAACAATCTCTATCTTTAGTCCACCTTCTTTAATTAAATATAAATCTCTCAATATAGATGCAGTTTCCTGGCAACGTTTGGAGGAATTATTACCCTATTATTATTTGTATTATTATTATTATTATTTTTATTGTTATTATTATTATTATTATTATTATTATTATTATTATTATCACGACATCATGGACACTTTGAAGGGGAGAATTGTTTGTTGGTGAACTGGATGGCTTCTAATTCCACCACACTAGGCTACAAAACAGACCTTCCCTATACTGTCATACTGGAGGGATCTGTTGTCTCCTTGTATAGTACCGGTATGGAGGAAGCAATGCCCCTCAAATCCACACAAAAAACACACACTTGAGCCTCAGGGGGGGTACAGTTGCCTCCAAATATTTCGAGACACTACCTGCTAGACTCAAGCAGGTAGTGTCTCGAAATATTTGTAGGCAACTGTACAAATAAATAGTGAATGATGGTAAATGGACGAAAAGAGATAAGAAATTCCAGTGGTCAAATTTAATTGGACGGATATTGATTCCTCGTGACTAGGACTATTTTTTTCTCTATATATCCAAGTTAAGAGATGAAAAGATAAAGAGGTAAGTGGAGAGTATTTTTTATGTATCAGCAAAATGAACCGGGACAACAGAGAGAGAGAGAGAGAGAAAAAGAGTAGGGAGGCAAAGAAGACTCAAAGTCGTTCAAAATGAGGAGGGGTTCGAAGCAGTTCAAAATGAGGAGGGGTTCAAGGGTAAGAAGAATGAGGAGGAGTATAGGATGAAACAACAATGAAAAAAATATTGAAAGAAGAATAAATAGAAATGAATATAGAATGAAAAACGAAAGGAGAGAAAGCCAAGATGATAGAAGAAATAAGGAGTGAAGTAGAAGGAAGAGGGAGAAAGAGGGAGAAAGAGGAAGGAAGAGGGAGAAAGAGGAAGGAAGAGGGAGAAAGAGGAAGGAAGAGGGAGAAAGAGGGAGAAAGAGGAAGGAAGAGGGAGAAAGAGGAAGGAAGAGGGAGAAAGAGGAAGGAAGAGGGAGAAAGAGGAAGGAAGAGGGAGAAAGAGGAAGGAAGAGGGAGAAAGAGGAAGGAAGAGGGAGAAAGAGGAAGGAAGAGGGAGAAAGAGGAAGGAAGAGGGAGAAAGAGGAAGGAAGAGGGAGAAAGAGGAAGGAAGAGGGAGAAAGAGGGAGAAAGAGGGAGAAAGAGGAAGGAGATGTCTTTGGAGTAAGAGAGCCTGGGAGTGGAGAGACAGAGGGAGGTGGGGGTGGGGGGATCTTGGAAGGCACTGGCGAGGGGGGCCCGAAACGGCTCTCTGGGGGCCAACTGCAGGGTCACCAGGGCCACGGTAGGGTTCATGGTCCCCTATCCTGGCCCTGCTCTCTCTCTCTATCTCTCTCTCTCTCTCTCTCTCTATCTCTCTCTCTCTCTGTCTGTTTGTCTGTCTGTCTCTCGTGTGCAATCATTACTGTTGTGAATGCGAGAGAGAGAGAGAGAAAGAGAGAGAGAGAGAGAGAAAGAGAGAGAGAGAGGAGTCATATGCAGCACAGGTGTTCTCACAGCCGTGCAGGTGTTGTCATGTTGACGTAAACACACACAAACACACACACACACATGGTGTTAACACTTGTATGTAGGTGAAAGATGCAAGTAAAAGATAAGAGAAAAAATATAAATGGGGGAAATGGAGTAAATCAAACGCGAGGAAGTGTAGCAAATAAAGAAAAAGGAGGAATGTTAAGAGGAAATGAGTTAGAAGGAAGGTGATTGAAAGTAAAGGAAGAACATGATTTTTGAAGAATAAAAAATAAGATATCTGTATATTATAGGTGTGTAAATACTCGTAAGGCAAGTATGCTGAAGCCTAGTGGAAGTATGGAAGGGGTATGGGACAAGAGTAAGGTGTGGGGAGGGTTGACAAGTGTAAGAAGGCAGGTGTGGGGAGACAGACAAGAGTAAGAAGGCAGGTGTGGGGAGACAGACAAGAGTAAGAAGGCAGGTGTGGGGAGACAGACAAGAGTAAGAAGGCAGGTGTGGGGAGATTGATAAGAGTAAGAAGGCAGGTGTGGGGAGATTGATAAGAGTAAGAAGGCAGGTGTGGGGAGATTGATAAGAGTAAGAAGGCAGGTGTGGGGAGGTAGACAAACTGATGTGTTAGGCAGTTGTGTATAGGGTTGGTGTGTTGGGCAGTTGTGTGTTGAGCAGGTTTGTTGGGCAGTTGTGTGTTGAGCAGGTTTGTTAGGCAGTTTTAGATAGGGCAGGTATTTATAGGACAGGTGTGTATTATAAGACAGGTGTATAGGACAGGTGTGTATAGGGCAGGTGTAGCTCAGGGTCCATACTCCATAAAACATTACACAGACTTCACGTGTTCATATGTGCATCTCTAACTTCTTGTAGATTCATTCATTAAAATATACACCGGCTGTCATCTTCCTTTATAAACCCTGACCAGACAAGCAGTATATATCCACCATTAGTATTCCTCAATAAACTTAGCAATATCAAATCTTTTCTTACAAGTAATAAGGCACCCTTCAAAAAGAGTTACAGGGGTGAAACATATAATTATAATATTGTTTGAAAACATTAGTATAGCGAAAGGCGCTCGACCACTATAGGCAACTATGGCAATTTTTCAAGCATTTCGAGTCCAAATCTCTACAACTGGCTAAACGAAACTTTTTGTAACTATAATATAACTAGCACCGGCTACTATACATCTTGCCATGAAAATATCCAGACCAATCAAACAAACACACTTACTGATAGGACTATACTATTTTAATAATAATAATAATAATAATAATAATAACATGTCCTGGTCACCAAAGATAGCATATGATAGAACAACCGAGGCTCACTGAACACAACTTTACAACCTATGCACCACCTGTATACACACACACACCTCCACCTGACACCTGCACATCACCAGACACGTGTGCAAGGAAGGGTGTTGTGAAGAACGGACAGTAAATATTAAAACGCAGCTATACAAAATACGACTGACTGTGTGTGTGTGTGTAATTGGACATGAGAAAGAAGGAAGGAGAAGGAAAGTAAGAAAAGGAAAATGGAGAGAAAGGAAGAGGGAGATACAAGGGGATAAATGTATAGGACAGGGGACAGGGTATAGAGAGATTGGGAGTATAGGGGAAGATGGGGGGGGGGGCTTGTGAGACGAGGGATGAGAGTTTCAGAGGGGATAGAGAGGGGGCAGGGGTGAAGCGAGGATAGGACGGATGAAAGGGATATGTTTGGGACGAGTAAGGGGTCGACAAGGAGAGGGGTAAAATGGGATAAGGAATAGGGTACAGGGGAATAGAAACGGGGTGAGAGGGGAAATACGGAGAAAGGGTGATGCACGAGTGAAAATAATGGGGAAAAGGGTCCAGTTAGAGAGAGAGGATAATGAGACGAATGAAAGAGGAAGAGAGGGAAAGGAAAAGGGACAAAAATAGAGGTAGAAGAAAGGATAATGGGAAGTGGGATATGAGGGCGAGAGGATTAGGAAAAAAGGCGAGAGTGAATGAAGAAAATAGGTGAGGAGAGAATGAGAAAAGGAGAGGGATGTGTGGGGGATGAGACAAGGAGGAGGGAGGGAGGGAAGGATGTGTAGATGAGAAAATGAGAAGTGGGGAGGGATGTGTGGGAGATGAGAAATGGAGGAGGGAGGGGTGTATGGGTGGCAGAGTCAGAGAGCGGAGGGGGAAGAGGTGGAGTGGTGGGTGAGAGGGGAGTGGTGGGTGACAGGGAGAGGGGGGGGGGGAGCTAATGCAGTACGTCTCACCACCGATGGGGTTTCCATGTCGGGGACCTTTTTCAATTTGGTGGGGACCCTGCCAGGAGGCTAATGGTGGCCAGCCGGGGACATTGCACACCCCCCCCTCTACCCTCCATCCTCACTGCTCCCTCCCGTCTACCCTTCTCCTTCACACCCTCTCCATCTACCCTCCTGCCTCTCTTCCCTCAATCTACCTTCCTCCCTCACTTCCCCTCTTCCCCCACTTCTCTCCATCTACCCTTCTTCCTCAGTGCTCCCCAACACTCTACTCTCCTTCCTCTCTCTAGTTTACCCCTACTTTCTTCTCACTCCCTCTCCCCCTTCCCTACGACCCCTCCACATTTTTTTACAGTTTGCTTCACCTCCCTTTCTTTTCACACCTCCACATCCTCCTCCTCCTCCTCGCTACAACCTCTCTATATTTTTTCTCTTTCTTTTAGCTTACAATCTCTTTACTTTCTCTTTATTATTTCCCCTTCATACTCCAGTGACTTTCCTTCTCTCACTTTGCTTTTACTCTCCCACCTGACTCTCACATTCTCCCCCCTTTCAGTATTCATTCCATCCCCTTCCCTTCACTTGCCCCCCCCCTCCCCTCCCCTCTCTCTCTCTCACTTCTCTCCCCTTTCCTCCTGTCACTCCCACGTCCAGCCATTCACTACACAGGGTATCGAGAAGCAGTGTACATTTTAACATCCATCTGATCCCTTTGTAAAGAGTCGAATACCCATATAAAGATAGATAAATGTATATCATAGAATGATAGATAAATGTATATGTTAGGAAAGAGAGAGAGAGAGATTGTAACAATTCACTATTTTCTGATAAAATGAATCTCATAACAATCTCATACCTAGACGAATACCCTTGTTATTTATATCACCTCTTATATTATTGGTCTGGTGTTGTGGAACTCTTGTCCTTATACCTGTAAGGGAACTGTGTACGTTTATGTTTGAGCCTCAGGGTTACAAAATAAACGACTTGATTTTATTATTATTTTTTTGAGGGGGGGGGGGGGGTTATACTAAGGCAAGGATGGGTACCGTACTATGCTTGGTAAAGGAAAGTTGGCAGACAAGGACGGCATGGAAGGTGTGTTACATATATGGAGTTAAATTGAAAGGATATACACACTAGAGAGAATCTATAGTGTGAGGGAGTGAAAGCAAGCGAAAGGGTGAAACGAAACTAAGGGAGTGAGGGGACGAAAAGGTAGTGAGGAAGGGAGGAGTGACAGGAAGGGTGGGAGAAAGAGGGGGGGGGGGGGAAGGGGAGGAAGAGAGAAAGAGAGAGAGGAAGCGGGTGAAAAGGGAGAGGGAGAGTGAGAGTGTCTCGTGGACAGATTTATCACCTCAGGGAGAGTGAAATGAGAGGCCAGGGAGGGTACAGAACACGGAGGGAGAGAACACAGGGCAAGAACACGAGACTAGAGATAGAAGAGAGATAGACGAGAGATAGATATAGACAGAAGGCTTGGGGGTAAAAGGAATAACGTGCATGTATAAGAGGAAGGGACATAGAATATAAAAGTTAAGTGTGAGTAAAATGTAGGAGTTATGGAAAGGGATGATGAATAACAATGATGGGATTTAAAAAGTGGTGAGGATAAGAGTATAGTAGAAGGTATGATAGCTGAAGAAGGGACGAGGAAGGAGGAGAGAACAAATAGATACGAGACAACACTATACAAGGATAATGGAGAGTGAGAGCTTCAAGACTGGATTAAATGGGATAGAGAGTGTACTGTATTATTATTATGTGTGAGAATGTAAGAGGTATGGGTGACTGATGATAGATGAGGTGAGAACAGTGTGAGTGGGTGAGGTTGTGTGTGTGTGTGTGTGACGGAGAGATAGAGAGAGAGTGGGTGGGTGAAGAAGGGAGTGTGTGAGGCAGGGAGTGTGAAGACTGTGTGTGTGTGTGTGTGTGTGTGTGTGAGGCAGGGAGTGTGTGTATATTAGTTAGGGTGAAGCAGGTGTAGGCGTGGCTGGCACTCAATAAACTAACACTATGGCATAACCTAATTAGCAACCTGGGCTAAAATATTACTACCTTTACTTTAGAATCCCATCCTCATCCCTTGCAGTGCCGCCTCCTCTATTTTCTAGTCTCCTATCCTACCTTTTTCTTTCATCTTCAGTCACCTCCTTTTCCTACCACCACCACCACCACCACCACCACCTCTTCCTCTTTCCAAACCTAACCATCGCTTTTTCCCTCTTTACATCCCCTCTTATATACCTCTTGTTAAATCCCCTTCCCCTTCCCTACTTCCTGACTTAAATCCCTCTCTCCTACCACTCTAAATCCCAACCTCCTTCCTCTTTACATCTTCGTTCTCTTCCCACCTCTTCCTTCCTCTTTACATCCACACCTCCTTCCTCTCCTCCCAGCATCCCTCCCCTCCCTTTCCCTCTCGCCACCTCCTTCCTCTCCTCCCAGCATCCCTCCCCTCCCTTTCCCTCTCGCCACCTCCTTCCTCTCCTCCCAGCATCCTTCCCTCCCCTCCACCTCCTCCTCTCCCAGCACCCCACCCCTCCCCTCCCCCACCCCGCCAACTCATTCCGTCGACCGTGCACTTCAGAATTACGAGGCAAAAAATGTATATATTATAAAATTGGAGGTGAAGCGCTGCCTTTATCCTCGGGGGGTTGGGGGTGGGGGGTGAAATTGGCTGCCACGTGAGCGACAGTCGTTATAGCTGCCTCCAGGACCCTTCATTAGTGTGTGTGTGTGTGTGTGTGTGTGTGTGTGTGTGTGTGTGTGTGTGTGTGTGTGTGTGTGTGTGTGTGTGTGTGTGTTAAAGAGAGGATGTGTGAGTGAGATAAAGAGTGAAAGACTAGAGTGTATTTGTGAGAGAAAAACATAATAGTTAACGGGGAATAAAGTGGGGAGAAACAAGAGGGTGAAAAGAGGGACAAGGAATGAGAGGAAGAAGGATGAAATGAAGAAGAGGGATGAAATGAAGAAGAAGGATGAAATGAAGAAGAAGGATGAAATGAAGAAGGATGAAATGAAGAAGAAGGATGAAATAAAGAAGAAGGATGAAATGAAGAAGAAGGATGAAATAAAGAAGAAGGATGAAAGGAAGAAGAAGGACGACAGAGGGATAGGGGAGGAGGAACCAACAATATAACACCACATATCTATATATACTCGTGCTCTACAGTTTTATCTTCACATTCATCCATGACTACATCTACCCTATATACTAAAACTCTTCCTTTCTCTCAATAACATCTACCCTATATACTAAAACTCTTACTTTCTCTCAATAACATCTACCCTATATACTAAAACTCTTACTTTCTCTCAATACCATCGATAGGAAAAATGGGGTGGAGGAGAGAGGGGTAAACACGGAACAAGAGTAAGGGAGCAAACGGAGGGAGAAATGAAGGGAGGGAAGGGAGAAAAGGTTGGTGGGGTAGGGTTTGGAGGGGTTGAGTTGGGGTGGAGGGACAAGTGGGATGAGTGAGGTGGGGAGGGAGATGCAGAGGGAGGGGAGCAATGGTTGTGAGGAGTGGGGAGGGGTTTGGGTTGGGTTGGGATGGAGGGACATGAGGGGGGTGACGGAGGGGCCAAGGGTGTGTGTTGGGGTGGGGGGAAGTAAGGCCTGGCGGAGTCCTTAAGCTCCAGGGGAACGTGAAGGAAATCCGAGATGGCGGCAGTTTTGAGGACCTTGGTGGTGGGGAGAGAATTGGTGGGGAGAGATGTGGCGGGGTGGTGGTGATGGGGAGAGATTTGGTGGGGTGGTGGTGGTGGGGTGTTGGTGGTGGGGAGAAAATTGACAGGGAAGTAAAGGGGAGAGATGTGGCGGGGTGTGGTGACGGGAGAGATTTGGCTGTTAAATTGGACGTGGGTAGGTATAGTAAGGTAAGCCTATGATGAAGGTGGTATAAAGTAAGTGGTGGTGGCGGTGGTGATGCTAGCGGTAATCGTAGTATAAAAAGGTATTGCTGAAAATTTGTTGTTGGTGGTGGTGAAGGTGGTGGTGATAGTAGTAACACAAACACCTCTACGTCTCAATCTGCATCACCATCATCATCACCACAAACACCTCCCTGCCTCACTCATCATCAACACCATTACCTCACACACCATCTTGACAATCACAGCTGATTTTAGTTGTCTTATAGAGTTCAAATTCAAATTCAAAATCAAATTCATTTATTTTTCCACAGGGTAGTGGCTATTACAGTTGGTGCATATTATGGTAGACAGTCGTCTACTCGTCAAACATTATAAAAATTAAATAACAGAAAAGTAAATTAGGTTTGCTATGAGTGAATAAGAAATTACAGTAGTACATAAAATTACAATAAATATAAAATTACAGTAGTGATATATATACAAAAAAAAAAAGTTAAAAGAGAGTAAAAAATATCATTAAAACTGAATGTTATTAAAAGAGAGTAAATAAAAAATATCTTTAAAACTGAATGTTTTTAAAAGAGTAAAATTAATAAAAAATATCATTAAAACTGAATGTTGTTAAAAGAGAGTAAATATAAAATATCATTAAAACTGAATGTTTTTTAAAAGAGTAAATATAAAATATCATTAAAACTGAATGTTGTTAAAAGAGGGTAAAATTAATTAAAAAAATATCATTAAAATTGAATGTTGTTAAAAGAGAGTAAATATAAAATAACATTAAAACTTAATGTTTTTAAAAGAGTAAATATAAAATAATATTAAAATAGTTATGGAATACATGTAGAGTAAAATATATCCATCGTTTACAGGAAAATATAATTTCTAGTCATATGAAGAGAAGATATAGTTGAGGGGAAGAAAGGAGGGGAGGGACAAATAAGGGTGAGAAGGGAGAGGGACAAGGTGAAGGGAGAGGGGAAGGGTAAATGGAGAGGGGAGTGGGGGGAGAGGGAATAGGGGGAGAGGGAAAGAGTTAAAGAGGGGAGGGGTAAAAATGAGGGAGAGGGAAAGGGTGAGGGGAAGAGAGGGTCACTGCTGGGAATGTGGGGTAGTTTTTTCCGAGGTGGAGGGAAGAAAAGAGAGGCAGGGTCGTTAGGGAAGGAGGAGGTTCACGAAGGAAGGTAGGAAGGAGGAACAGGAAGGTGAGTGAAGGCAGAGAAGGAAAATATGAGAAGTAGTAAAAAATGAGAGGGGGAATAAGGGAATTAAGAAGAAAAATGATGAGGAACGAGAAGAAATTGAGGGAGGGAAAAGAAATATAAAGGAATGAGGGGAGAGGGAAAGGAAGGAGGGGAGAGGGAAAGGAAGGAGGGGAAAGGGAAAATTAGGAGAACATAGGGTCACGAGGAAATGGGAATGATAAAAAAAACATAAAACAAGGAAGGGATAAGAAGAGGACGAGTAGGAAGGTGAAGAGGAAGAGAACGATACACAAGAAAAACAAGTGGAGTGTGAGGTTGAGGGGGGTACCAAAAAATAATCCTGGATCAGGTCACTTAAAGAAATGGAAGGCGGTAACTGTGTGTGTGTGTGTGTGTGTGTGTGTGTGTGTGTGTGTGTGTGTGTGTGTGTGTGTGTGTGTGTGTGTGTGTGTGTGTGTGTGTGTGTGTGTGTGTGTGTGTGTGTTTGTGTGTGTGTGTGTGTGTTAGAGGGATCAAGTCACACACTAACGTTCTTAACCTTAATTGTCATAACGCCTCAAACATCATTACAACAACAACAACAACAACAACAACAACAACAACTACTACTACTATTACTACTACTCGGGTCTGCTCGGTCAGACAGCTTGAGGAACTTCAATAACAACAACAACAACAACAACTACTACTTCTATTATAAACAACGACACGCCCTTCTCAACACCAGAGCTCCTGTAGATCCTCGACTGATTGCATGAGGAGAGGAAGGAGAGGAGGAGGGAGGGAGGGAATGACTGGTCGAGTTAATCCTACACAAGTCTAGAGGAAGCGGTCAACATGTCATTTCGCACCGCAGGCAGGTCCCTCCCTCACTCATTCCCTGCGTCATCAACCTAACACGCCATTACATTATTTTTTTTTTTTTCTCTCTCTCTCTCTCTCTCTCTCTCTCTCTCTCTCTCTCTCTCTCTCTCTCTCTCTCTCTCAAGCACACACACACACACAAATTATACAAGCTCATAAGAACACACACAGCACACTAACCCGAACACAATCTTCCCTCTCTCTGTCCTCTCACCTTAACTTGGGCACTGGATAACGTCAAAAGATTACATTCAACTGAGGGAAGGAAACCTATTTAGCAGTGTGGGGAGGGGAGGGGAGGGGAGGGGAGAGGGGAGGGGAGAGGGGAGGGGAGGGGAGGTGGGGAGGGGAGGAGGGGTGAGGAGGGTTAATGACCTTCGTGCAGTCGTCAGCGTATAGAATCCATATATTGATCGGTAGTGAACTGGTGAAGCGTCATGGCTGGCCCCGAGACTCAATAAAGTCACTCTGCAACATTCTTTATAGACTTAATAAAGTCACTCTGCAACATTCTTTATAGACTCAATAAAGTCACTCTGCAACATTCTTTATAGACTCAATAAAGTCACTCTGCAACATTCTTTATAGACTCAATAAAGTCACTCTGCAACATTCTTTATAGACTCAATAAAGTCACTCTGCAACATTCTTTATAGACTCTGGTCGCCTCTATGTCCATTTATTTATTTATTTATTTTTTTGCTTATATGAATTTTACCCAGAGAATATGCACTTAGTTATTCATTCATTACATTTCTAAGTTATTTCTTCAATCAATAAAACACACGGTACAAATTACCACTAATATTTACACACCTAACACTACACCAGTAATTATCTATATACAACTTGTAAATAAACATTAGTCTACTCGAAATATTTTACTTCAAAGATAATTATGAGGGTAAGGAATTCGGTGTATCTTCGCCAGCATAAAAAATGTACCCTATCATATTATTCTGTTACTGCATCGACCTTGTAAATGTGTTGGGTGGGTGGGTGAGGTGACCAGGGTATGTTCCTTGTAGTTCATAGATGGAAAAGTGATAAGCACGACTAAACTTTCTTATAAACATGTGTGTGTGTGTGTTAGAGAGAGTGAGAATGTGAGTGTGTCAGAGAGAGTGAGAGAGTGAGTGTGTCATAGAGAGTGAGAGTGTGAGTGTGTCAGAGAGTGAGAGTGTGAGTGTGTCAGAGAGAGTGTGAGTGTGTCAGAGAGAGTGAGTGTGAGTGTGTCAGAGAGAGTGAGTGTGTGTGTGTGTGTGTGTGTGTGTGTGTGTGTGTTCAATCAATGTGACTGGGTAGGTAGGTAGGTAGGTGGGTGGGATTCATAAATACGTGAAGGTGCATGGTGAGGGTTGGAGCCATTGCAAGGCCGACGATCATGAACAGAGTGGACAACAACAATACTCCCTCCCTCCCTCCCTCCCTCCCTCACACAGTTACCATATCGTACCGTACCGTACCTTACTGTACCGTGCACACCGTCATCCTACATCCGCTATCGATTACCCCCCTCCCCACCACCAGCAACACCAATCCGGTCCAGCGTGACGTGAGCCCCCCCTTCCCCCTTCCATTCAAAGGTCCCCTCCCCTCCCTCACCTACGCCCGCTCCAACACCCACGTTCATACTTAATGCACATCCACACTCACATCCATGATCGCACCCACACCTCAGTTTGTTTACCCACACTCCCACACCTACATTTGCCTTCCACCCACACTTACCAGCCCGTGTGTGTGAACATATTTATCTGTACCTCAATGATAGTTATATCTTTCAAACCTCCACAATAATATATTCCACCGATATCTGACTCTATACTTAGCAGCCCACGCACATATCCCCCAGCTTTCCTCGTCCCTGCACACCCTCTACTTCTGTATTTCCCACTCCCTTCCAACTCAAATCAGGTCTCACATCCCTTCTGAGTTTTCTTTTCCTTTAGTCACCTCTCACCTTCACGTCTCAACGCTCCTCCCACTTCTCCAATCCTACCCACTCTAAAACCTCAACTCCTTTCATCAAGTCTCCAATACTTCTTATAATTCATCTCTCCTTCTCGATCACCAGTCCTTTCCCCACCACAATACCTCTCCACAGCTCTCTCTTCCACATCACAGAAACTTTCTTTTTATTCGAGACTCTTCCCACACACACCGTCACTGTTCCCTCGCCTCCAACACAATCTTTCTCTCCGTCCTCCCCACTGAAATCAACCGCTACCAACTCCCTCCCTCTTGCCTCACCTCCCCATCACTCTTCACACCATATCCCAATCTCTCTTTACACCTTATCATATCCCCCTCATCCCTCACCACCTCCACAAACTCCCTCCATCACTCTTTACATCTCATCACCCCACCCCTCACCTCTTCAACACTATCCATAACGGCCTCTTCGACCATTTCTCGCTCCCTCTCTCAGGTTATCATGTGACCCACTCTTCTTTCCTCTCCTCAAAGACCAGCTCCTCCCTCCCTCTCTCCTCTTTCGTCCCCTTCATTCTACTTCTCCGTTAGGTTCGGAGTGTATCCCCATCCCTAACATCCAGTCCCCGAGCCCTCCCCTTCCCACTACCCAATTACCCCTTCCTAACCATTCAATAGCCAGTCCCTCACCCATATATATACCATTCAAATTCATTCTCAGCCCATCATCTTGTCAGCCTCCCTTCCCCATTACAAACCAAGTCATCGTCTTCCTCCCTTTATTAACCAGCATCACCAGCTTCCAATCCCTCTCCAACATCCATTACAAACATCTTTCACCAAGTCTTAACCAACAAAACATACTGTAAAACCCCCTTCCCTTCCTATCATCCAACCCCTGTGCTCTGTTCAAAATCCCTCCCTCTCCCTTCTCTTCCCCCTACCAAAACATTGCCCCCTTCCCTCCAAATTAACCACTCACAATAGCCTGTTCAAAATTAAACCCCCTCTCTTCTCTAAACCAGTCAGTCTCTTTACCCAATCCCCTACACACTATCTCAACTCTACATCAACCAAATCCTTTTCTTCCCCTCCCGTCCTTCCTACACTCCCATCCCCACTATCTACTCCACACCAACCAAATCCTTCTCTTCCCTTCCCTTCCCCACTATCTACTCTCCACCACCAAATCCTTCCTTGCCCCCCCCCTCCCCTCCCCACCACAAGCTCTCAGAGTCCATTAATTGGCGGTGGTTCTTTTCAGCGGTGTGGGCAATTAGCAGGGCTTCCCGGGGTGCCTCCTGAATGGCTTCTTTGTCAGGGGGCGCGGGGGGAGGGGGGAGGTGAGGAGGCGCAGGAGGTGGGTGGGGGGGGGAGGAATTGTGGGTGTTTTGGGGAGGGGGGGTAGGGGGGAGGTAGTGTGATTTACCGTATAACGAGCCTAGCCCCGGCCCCCTTTCATTCCCCTTTTCCCTTGCACTAGTTCCTCTCATTCCTTTTATGGTACTCTTTCTCACTCTCATCCTCATCCCTTTTCTTTCTTTCTTTCTACCATTATTCCTTTTTTCACCATCTTTGTCTTTATATTTAACCTCTGACCTCTCTCATACACATATTAACACTCGTTTACTTTGGAAAAAAAAAATACCTGAATTTTCTGGTAAACGTAATGCAAACCAAGATAAATGATATCAAACATTTCCATAATTCAACAATCCCCTGGAACTTATAAACACACGAATCTAATTTATTTCTTTACTGTCTGGCATCAGCTGGAAGGAAACAAGCGCAGTTACTCCACGTAAAACTACAAACACATTAGGCTACAGTTTACTTTTTCATCTTACCTCCGTCACCTAATCTCACCTTCTCTTACTATGCCTTCACTTTTTCTCCCCTCCTTCACCTCGTTTTTCTCCGCTTCACCTAACCTCACCTTCTCTAACATACTTTCACTATCTTCTTCCCTCCTTCACCTAGCCTCACCTTCACTTTATTTTCCCTTCCCTCACCTCGTCCTTTACTCTCTCTTTCACCTAACCTCACCTTTTCTAACATACCTTCACTTTATTTTCCCTTCCCTCACCTCGTCCATTTCTCTCTTTCACCTAGCCTCTCACTGCCCTCTCTCTCTCTCTCTCTCCAGGAGTGGTGAAGGCCGCTTGGAAAACACTAAGAGATAATGAGTGGGGCCAGGAGAGTTATGGATGAAGGACAGTTTGTACTCAGTCTCACTCACGCCCCTTCCTCCCCCTCACTCACTCACTCACTCACAACCTTTCATATTGCCCCTCCTACCCTCCCCTTCTTTCATTTTCACCCATTCACACTGCCCCCTCATCCCCCCTTCTTTTCGATACCCCCTCTTATTTTCTCCCTTGACTTAGGCCACACCACAGGGCACCGACTCTAAATAGCCTCAGACTACTACACTACTCACGCCACCACACACACTAACCCTCACATTACATCATTACACCACTCCACTAAACCACCGCAACATCACTTCACTACACTTACCACATCAATACTCCAACATAACCTCTTTCTCCTACTACTACTACTACTACTACTACCTCTTCCTCTCTCTCTCTACTACCCAACCATACCAATCTTTTGACCCATCACATCTCGACTATACATCAATCGACCATAACAATCCTACCACACCCCTACCCATATTTAATCTACCACATCAATCCTAACTATATCATACATACCCTTCTAATACCATACAATCATCAAAACACTATACATACAAATACGACCCTTCTATTGTAGTGTAGGTTCAAGGAGTGATAAGGGGAATGGAGCTAGGATGAAAACAAAACGGTGTACTGAGGGCTGAGGGGTGGAGCAGGGATCGACAACAATCTACCATGGGGGGTGAAATTACAGCCAGATTCCTCACTCACGCCCTCCTATCCCTTACTTACGTACTTACTCTCTCTCTCTCTCTCTCTCTCTCTCTCTCTCTCTCTCTCTCTCTCTCTCTCTCTCTCTCTCTCTTCCTACTTACATCACTGATTTATTTATGCTATGTTCGTGTTTTTTCCCTACATACTCGTTTTATTTTGACCTGGGATGGGATGGGATGAGGTCTGGTTTGGGGTGATACGAGTCTTGCTTGGGTTACATAAGAAAGGGTTGGGGGGGGGGGGATGCACTGAGGGGTGAGGGACTGGCTGGAATGAAGGGTGATGAGGGCTGGATGGAGGGTGTGAAGGACTGGGTGGGTGGCTGGAAAGAGGGCTGAGGGCTGGGGTGGGCTCGTCATAAACTGGGGCAGCATAAATACCCCCTCCTCCTCCTCCTCCTCCTCCTCCTCCTCCCCCTCGTCCCAGCACCATTACAATTTTATGGCGCCGTAAAATATGGACGTAATTAATATCAATGTAAACAGAGCAGTGTCGTCCCTCACCCTGCCCTGCCCCGCCCTGCCCCGCCCCGCCCCATCCGTCCCCATGACCAGCCTCTCATCTGCCCCATCTGTCCCCCTCCCCGTCTTTCATCTGCCCCATTTGTACACCCCCGCCCCTGCCCCCCCTCCTCTCATTTTAACCACATTTCCCCCCAATAATACCCCCTTTCCATCATACAGTAGCTACAATCCCAGGTCAATTTCCCTATTTGTTATTGAGGAAGGTATACATTTAAATACATTCAGTTGGCAATAACCATTACCTTGAACCCGTCCCTGAAAAATGTCAAGATAACGTGGTAATGGGCTAAAGTGACGAGGGTGATAACTCTGTCAATGAGTGATATAAATTACAACCAGTTCTGTGATGCCGTTGCTGAAGTGAAGGAAGGAAGGGATTTAACAACTCCTACAGACTATATATATATATGTGTGCCAAAGTGGTCTAGTTGGAAGGGTTCATAAGCACCAATGCATCGAAAGCATCACATTTCTTTCACAGTATACATAGGTTTTCTGTTGGACTTTATCGACATATTAAACTGCTCATATACTTACACACAGCCACTTCAAACACTGCACGGACACCCAATGATTTACCTGAAATAAAACACAACAGTTAACTTAATGTCAATATAATTATATACCATACATACATACTACCATACTGCTAAATCAATTATGGAGTCATTAAAATTTATAATTGACATAGGTAGTGTACCTTAAGAAAGTAGCTATAAGAAAGATTAATTAATTTCTATATTACAAGTTTCACTCGTTATGAAGACGCATCAACAATGGCATATTCTTTCTCATTTGTCTATTAATATCTTTTACATGTATATAAGGTGAAACTTTAGGTGACTCGAGTAAATGTTGCAATTATTTTTTTTTACAGTTATAGCAACATAAAATGAATACATTATTAATTATTGTAGTCAAATATCAAACTAACTTTCATAAGAAACAATTACGTACGGACTCACAGAAATGCATAAACATTTGTCAGACTACACTACAATTCCGGATAACGTGAATTTAATTATACTTTCAAAAATATTTCACATTAAATATCGATAAATCTTCTGAAAGTCTAAATATAACAAGTCACAAAGCGTATACTATGTGTTACGGGGGGGAAAGTTTTGTGTTGGTAATTCTGGAGCAACTGAATCTTCCAAATTATTCAAAGCAGCAGGGAACCATTATTTTTGCTCTTCTGGTCCTGTTTCCTGGCATAGTTTGGAGGAATTAAGGCACTCCAATGTACCCAAAGTGATATTCTCCCCTGTGAATGTGTATGAAAAAGATTGGAGGCTTCTGATTCCTTCAGACCATGCCAAGAAACAAGCTCCTTCTCTATACATGGTGTTTCGTGATCACATTTGAAGGACTCGTTTATCTTCAATTTTCTTACTATAGACATCACAGGGTACCTTATTATTATTATTATTATTATTATTATTTAATTAATGTCCTGTATTTATAACTCACTATTTCAATAAACTATACTGTTATGTCCTGAATTCATATGATATTATACTGTACTTGGTGTCCTTAAATTTCTTGAGCACTTTTAAACGATAACAACATAGAAAAGCTCGCAATAATTTTAGTATTATCTTAAGGGACCCTGTGTTGTAGTCAGAATATTGAAGATAAATGAGTCCTTCAAACAATGCCACGAAACATTATCTACATAGAAGGAGCTTGTTTCGTGGCATGGTCAGGAGGAATCAGAAGGCTCCTACTTTCATACACGATCACCGGGTCCTTAAGAGAAAACTTGCATTATTCATATCTCCCTCCACCTCCCCCCCTCCCCCTCCTAGATAGAGCAAGTTGATGCGACACACCTTTCACAAGCACACTTATTACCACGTCATTCTCTCTCTCTCTCTCTCTCTCTCTCTCTCTCTCTCTCTCTCTCTCTCAGCGCAAAGGCAGAGTAAGTGGAACCCTTTCAGTACCACGAGGCTTTAAGTAATTAGGCCTATATAGCATGGAACGGTAATGAACAAAATTTTCGCCTTCCCCTTCATTGCCGGAGTCTAAAGTGAAGAAATATTAAATTGGAGACGGAGTATAATTATAAGCTTTCGGTTTGAAATATATATGTTAACAATTTCATTTTTTTTCTTTAATCTCTAATATTATATACAGTAGTTATTCTTCCAGTTATCTGAGAGCTTGACTGCTGGAAACTGAAAAAAAAAGGAAAAAAAAAAAAACCTACACACACATCTTGTACAAATATAAAAACACACACACACACACACAACAACACCCAATACACACATCTATCTACACATACACAAGTGGCGAGAAAGGTAAAAGGTGTGTGTGTATGTGTGTGTGTGGGGGGGGGGGGGGGGAGGGAACGGAGTGAGTGAGCAATGGGTGTGTGATTGTTGGTAGCCCTGGCGATATGAACACTACCAATGGGAATCAATCAATTGTTGGGGTTGCATGGGGTCTGTCTCACTCCCTCTGATGGCCCTCTCCTCTCTCTCTCTCTCTCTTTTTCTCTCTCTCTCTCTCTCTCTTTCTTTCTCACACACACACATACATCCTCTCACACTTACTCAAAAACCCTCTCTCTCTCTCACACACAAACTCACACAAACACACACACACAAACACCCAATCGTTTCTCTCACTGTTGTCCCTCACAAACAAACTACTCATAACAAACCCTCATCACTATTCCTTCCTCTTTCACACACTCATTCCTACCACAGTACTCACCCTCTTCTCTTTCCCACCATACATAGTCCCCTTACACATCCTGTCCTCTTAAAACCACCACCACCACCACCACCTTTACACGTGTACTCACTCCCTCCTCCCCCCTTTCCTCACGCACAATCTCCCCTCCCTGCCCATCTCCTGTTACCTTTTCTCCCCAAACTTCACCCTTCAATGACTCTCCCAACACACACACACACACTCACTATCATCCGTCACATAGCAGCTCTCCCTCAACACGTTATCATCCTTAGTCACTTTTCCTTTATACGCTCTTATTATTTTTCATCACTATTTCCTTCCACTTTGTGTAAAATTATATATATGTACTAACGAGACACACGCATACATACATACATATGAATAAACACAAACATAAGCACATGCACACCAGAGACAAAACACACACAAATATAACCAAACACACGTATGCCAACAAATGGACAAACGCATGTACACATACAATCAAACACATGCACTGTACACAAACGCGAACAAGCACACGAACACACACTTTCATTTAAACTAAAATGTTCGCTGCAAAACCGATCATACACATGTACGCACACAATTTTCAATAACCACTCACGTACACACTCAAACACGAGCGTTTTTCATGCACGCAATTACACACGGGGCCATACGTAACTCCCAAGCCCCGATAGTCACGCAAACACGCACTAGTCTACACACACGCGCGCGTACACACACACACACCACTACACAAACACACATAATAATAAATTACAGACACACTTACAAACACATCACCTTACACACAATTGCTACTACACATACACACGGTAGTAACCTATACACACACACACACAAAATAATAAACTATAAATACCACTACACATACACACGGTAGTAACCTACACACACACACACACACACACACACACACACACAACATTACCGAGCGGGAATTATTCAATATGCAATTCATTTCATATCGGGCCGCTCGTAAATACTGCACTGGGCTCTCAATAAAGGTGGGTGAGGCAGGGAGGGGTGAGAGGGGAAGGGAGGAGGCGAGGTAGGGAAATGAGGGAGGGGAAGGGATGTGGCGTGATAGGGAAAGGGAGGTGAAGTAGGGAAATGAGGGAGGGCAAGGGAGGAAGTGAGGGGCAAGGGAGGAAGTGAGGGGCAAGGGAGGGGTAGGGTGGCAATATATAGGGAGGAGTGAGGGGGAAACAAGAGATGAAATGAGGGAGGGAGACATGCATGGGTAGGCAAGGGAAGGATAAGGCAAAGGGCTACACAGGGGCTGATAAAATAAAATGCAAAGATATAAGGAATAGAACTGAGGTGGGATGGGAGAGGCAGGGAGAGGAGAGGAGAGAGGTGAAGCAGGAAGTGGAGCAGAGGTGAAGCAAGTAGGGGGAAGAGGTTGCACATTCAAGGATGAGGGAGCCAAAGGTGAGAAAGGGTTGGGTGAGGATTGGCAAGGGTGGGTGAGGGAGGCAGGCAGGCAGAGGCGAGGAAGGAAGGCAAGGTTAGGTTAGGCAGGTCAGGTGTGAGAAGGGTAACTTAAGAGATCAAACAAGCAGGGTTGGGTGAATGAAAAGGGGATGAGTATATAAAGGTGTATGACACGTATGGATGAACAGAGGTGGATAGACCAGTAGCCTAATAAGGGTGGAGGGTTTAATGAGTGACCAAGAGGCATAGTGGAACAGGGAAGGTTGTAAGTAATAAAAACCCACACTGGTAGACGAAATATTGTGGTGGCATGAAGGAAACTACGACCACAATAAGAATACACCACCACCACCACCACCACCACAACAACAACAACAACAACAACATAAACAGCAGGCCACAATGATGAGGTGGGATGCTAGCCGGATTGGATCAAACAGAATGACAGCCAGATTGAATTATTTAATACGGGACGGGCGGATGGATGGATGGATGAGGACCTGACACGCAGATGAGTGGCTGGATGAATGGGACCCCAGAGAGTTGACGACCTTTTAGTTTAGTGTGGATAGCAGGAGGCAGAGTGGGACGGGTTGAGAGAGTTGGGAAGGGGAGAGGTGAGGTGAGGTAAACATTGTGAAAGGAGAGGAAATAAATGAAAGAGGTGGAAAATGGAAAGGAAGAACAAAAAGGGAAAGGGAAGCAGAAACCTGATGAAAATGAATTAAAAGTAAAAAGGGGAAAAAATAGAGAAGAAAGAATGTAACAAATCCAACTGTGTCATTTCATTTCCAGATATGCTTTTCACCCATGTTTTCACCAGAGCAAACATAAAATGAGGGTGGAGTGAAACAGTAATGGTACCTTCCTTATACACTGCATTTTCATCCTCACATAACATATGGCAGGTGTAACATTAATCAATCCTTGAGTATCGACAGTGGTATTATTATCCTTTTCGTGTACATGTAAATGATACTTAATTAATTTCACTACCAAGGGAAGGTGAAATGAACCCATATTTTAACACTATCAATCTTGGTAAAGGCACATGTTTCAATAAGCCGTTCTTCTGGAGTTCCCTATCGTGCATAAACCGACCAATATATATTTTGCTTATCATATACACAGGGAGCAATGATATGACAACACAGGGAACAATGATATGACAACCACATATGACTGGGAGATTCTGCGACCTTTACATATCTATTGTTCGCTAGTGTTGCCAAGTTTCATCATCCACTATCAGATATCTAAAGAAAGGAATTATAACACCCACTCCGGGGTGTTAGACTATGGGTATATTTTCTATAAGTGGTACGCCAGGTTATTGACACGCATTCTCTTGTTGGTGCTTTAATTTCATATAGTTGAATGGTCCAACTGATAAAGTTTTCCTAAACAAACTAAATGTAATAATTATTCAAATTCTCCAAAACTAGAATGAACAAATCCGATGGCTATAAACATTTTGGTATTATTTAGCAAAGACAGAAAGTATGAAATAAAATGCTAAATTGTCTAAAATACTATGGTAGTACAATGCTGGATGAAATATATCTTATTCATGTCAAAATAACACAAGAAACAATTAATACAATATGAAACACTCGCCAAACTCTGGCGTTCTTACGGGTATGCAAGAAATATCCACAGGTATATAAAATATTATCCAAAGGTGTGTGTGTACAGTCGGGTTATCACTGATAGACTAACCCTGTCAGCCGGCTCCTTGGTCATAACAGACCTCAGGCCTACCTCCCTGCTGTTTGCCACCAGAGCGCAGCACCTGGAGGGGCTCGTTTGGTGGTCATAGTTTGTTCCTACCACATAGTTAATAATTAAGTCATAGTGACATTGACAATAAAAATAATAATAATAATAATAATAATGGCACAATGAAATAAAATAAAAAAGGTAAATGTAATAGTGATAATAAATACAAACAAACACCACTGTTGTATCGAACAGCAGCAACAAACACACAAACTACCACAAATAAAACAATACAAACGAGCTACAACGAGCCATCACCAAATCACCAACCATCAGCTATCACCCGGTGTTACAGAATAATTCTCCAACACACCGTTTTTCTGTGTCTGGTGTCAGTCTACTCCAACACTTTGCCTCACAGGATGATAAAACCTTTAATAATACCGATCCAGGGGGCTCTAGTCTGTTTGTTTAGCTGACGGTAAATATCCACAGCCTACAACTTTACCTTGTATTCGACTTACTATTGCATGGTTCCAAACCTCTCAATGGTAAGATTCGGCCAACACGCTTATAAGGGATAATCTGCTTGGGGTGGAATGGAGGACTACCGATTCCTCCAAATTATGGCCGTCAAAAAAGCCAGACTCACATATACCGACGGACATTTGTTTTCTGCCACGGCTATACGAGGAATCACTTGAGTCCTTCATATCGCCTACAATATATTTCACTCATGACCTGTACGACCATCACCTGTAATCATTTCCCGGCAATGTTAGAAAACAAAGTAAGGGACAGTTACATTAGACCAGGAAGGGAATGTATGGATGGATGAAGTAGGAGTGTGACGACGGTGGTGTACTGACGTGGGTCACACCGCTAGGGGCAGGCTATAAAATCGAACATTGATCATGCGACAAACCACGACGTGACGGGGCGACAACCACTCTGGACCTGAAGCAGCAACACCAACAACAACAAGGACAAGAGCCACGCCGCGACAATAACGACACCACGACTGCCGCCGCCGGTGTCGTGTCGGGCGGAGTCAGGATTTACAACGCCACTTGTGTGTAAACGCCGCCACGCGCTGTTAACCCCACTCCGGCATTTGTCACTGTCCCCGCCCCGGTCCCAGTCCCACACATACACACTGGCCGGACCAAGTTATCAACCAACCCACGGGGGCAAGGGTTGTGTGGGTGGTGGTGAAGGATGGTGGGTGGTGATGAAGAAAAATTGAGTGGTGGTGGTGGTGGTGAAGGATGGTGGTGTAGGAATGGTGGGTTACGGTACTATATTATGTATGATTGCAGAAGGATTGTGAAATTGTGTAGGAAGGGAAGTGGGTGATACAAGTTGAAAAGAATTATAGAGTGGAAATGGATAAACAGTGTACGTACGTGTGTGGAATTGGAATATCCAGTGGAGTGAAGGATGGACTGAGAAATGTGTGCATGAAAAGTGCAGGTGTGTGGACAGAAAACAAGGTACATTGTTTACCACCTCCACACAAACACAAAACCACGGATGAACGCAAACACACTGGTATACACACAAATATGCATAAATATATGAAATAAGCAGCCCAAATGCTAAAATATTTGCGCGCACATACCCAGAATGATAAATATACAAATATATATGTATATACAGTATACACCGAGTTTGTCCTATATATAAATCAGCTAAATCTATTTGAATGAAACCTTCCCCACGCATCTAACTTTTCAATACAAAGCTTTGCACCTTGAGTAACACAGGGCTTATATGGTAAAGCAAAAATGATTAAAGTGACACTGTGTCCCGAAACATTATGACCACGTGGACGAGGATGATGATAGACAAGGCGAGGCAGGGAAAGACAGTGGCTGAGTGAGAAGGCATGACAGAAGAAGGCAAAGGGCAGGGACAGTATAGGACCAGTGAAGAGAGATGCAAAGGAGACAACAACGAAGAAGGGAAGGCAAGGCAAAGGAAAGGCAGGGAAGGGAGAGACAGGTAGGTACGAAGGGATGAGAAGGGCAGGCCAGGGCAAAGGTGAGGGAGGAAGGGTGGGAGGGAGGGGCAGGAACGTCACCCAGACCCTGCCCTACTGCCTGCATGACAAACAGCGACATATATGACGGGTAAACTGTTTGCTTATTAGTCAAGACTCACTGTAAACTCCCGGCCACAGAGTTTAGATCTCCAGTGCACGGAATAAGAAGTTGGGGGGGGGGGGAGGGAGGGGGGAGTAAGAAGAGAGGGAATATAATCAGGTGGAGGGGAAGGGGAGGAGAGGGAAGGGATGAAGAGAAAGGTAGGAGATAGAATAAAGTTGAGGAGAAGAAGGGGATGAAGTGAAGAGGAGGATTGGGAGGAGAGAGGTGAGGGGATAGGAGAACGGTGGGTGAAGGAAGTGAGGGAATATAATCTGATAGGAATAAAGAGGGGAATAAGGGGAGGGGGATAAAGAGGGGGAAGAAGGGGATAGGAATAAAGAGGGGAAGAAGGGAAGGTGTATCATCCGGGGAGTTGCATGGAGAAGGAAGGGAAGGGAAAAGATGGAATAAAGTGGATATAGACTACAGGAATAAAGGAGGGAGGAGAGGAAACACAAGAGTCTGGGGTAGTGAGTGAAGAAGGAAGGAAGAGACATAAACGGGAGAAGGAAAGGGAGGAAGAGATCAAAGGGAGGAAGGAAAGGACCAAAGGAAGGAAGAGAAAATGATCTGGGAGGCAAATAGGGAATAATTATGGTCGAACGGAGGGGGTGGGGGGGATTATGACAGAGAAGGGGAGGGGTGGGGCAATGAGGATAGGAAGGGGAAATGGGGGTAATAGGGAAACTGGATAGAGGAAGTGGGAAAATGAATAAAAAGGGGAAATGGAGTAAAAGGGTAACTGGATATAGGAAGGGGAAATGGGGAGAGGGAAAATGGAGGGGAAGGAGGAGAAAGGGGAAGGAGGAGAAAGGGGAAGAGGAGAGAAGGATAGAGAAGGAGAGAGGGAAAGAGGAGGATAAAGGGGAAGAGGAGGAAAGAGAAGAGGAAAGAGGGGGAAAAAGGGGGAGGAGGGAAGAGGAGGAAAGAGGGGAACAGCAGCAAACAGGTAAAATCAAGAGACACACAAACAGGGGTGGAGGAGAATGGGAGAAAAAAAACTGATGAAGAAAGGGGAAAGGTCGACAAGGAAGGAAGGAAGGATAAGGGAATGAGGTAGACAATTTTCTGTAATTCTCGCTCGTAATTACTGTTGTTTTTGTTGCCGCTCTGGTTGATGCAAGTTGCTGTCCTTGTTTGTTTGTTTGTTTGTTTGATTGTGTTTTATGTTGGTGGGTTGGTGTTTTTGTCATGTTGCTGCTGCTGGTGGTCTGAGTGTTGTTATTTTTGTTGTTGTTGTTGTTTGGAGTGTTGTTTTTGTTGTTGCTGATGTTGTTGTTTGGAGGTGTGTTGTATCAGTTAACAATCTTGTGATAGAAATAACTAATGGACATTATAATTATATTGTAATCTAAGGAATCATTTGTCGTCTCACGTTGACACTCGATTCCTTAATTCCTTGTAAAAAAAAACCCACTGAGACTCAAGTTAAAATAGATGTAAAAAAATATTAGCATACAAATCTGATACCGGTAACCTTAAATATCAAACAAGTATTGTCAAATTATACAGTATAATATAAGAAAAGACTAAAAATATACACATCTAAAAAAAAAAAAAAAAAAAAAAAAAATCGAACAAAAACAAAGTATGAAAACTTATTACAGAACACCGAATTAAGAAACCGGATTTGTATTAAAAAAAAAAAAAAAAAAACGAATTAAGTGAACCGGACCTGTCTGGCGGCACACACACACACACACACACACACACACACACACACACACACACACACACCTGCCTGGGGTTTATGGACGAAATTGCTCAAGGCTGGACTGGCAATAGGGCCGGAACCTCTATTATTGGACTCCAGACGTGGGGTTCACACACGCCACCACAGAACACATGATTTTCCTGCCACCATCCCACACAACGCACACACACCGCCACTACACGCACACGTTGACATACAAACACACGTACAAGCTACCACACGCACACGCTGACATGCAAACACACGTACAAGCTACCACATGCACACGCTGACATACAGACACACGTACAAGCTACACACGCACACGCTGACATACAAACACACGTACAAGCTACCACACGCACGACCTGACATACAGACACACGTACAAGCTACCACACGCAAACAATAACACCACACGCTAACGCACGCCAAACATACATGCAAATACTCTCCCAACACACACAGACGCAAGCAAACTTGCATGTAAACACTCCCACACCAATACGCAAACAAACACACGATATTTCACAAGAGCTATAACATGTAACACACGATAATTTCAAAAATTGCTAACATGTAAACATTCAACCACACACACACACACACACACAACACCAATCTCTAAAGCAGCCACACGCCATCATTAAATCTTTAAAACCATACATAATACACACACGAAAACAACATGACAAGAATAACTAAAATATAACTATAGGCTGGTTTTTTTTTGGAATTGTTGGAATGAGTCTGTTGCTTCGATTTACCAACACCGTACGACCCGACCCGACCCAACCCGTCTTCAGTGGCCTTGAACGGCACATCTAGTCTGTCTTGTAAGTGGGGCAACACACATACATATATACAATAAGAGAGAGAACTCATGCACTCTCACACCCACATAAGAAGAGACAAATAAACACACACATGCACAAACCCACATAAATCACTTCTTACAAAACGTACACACACACACACACGAGAAAAAAAAAAAAAAAAAAAAAAAAAAAAAAAAAAAACTCTCGCCTCCACCAGACTCACTTAAAAATATGCACAAGCAAACGAACATGGCACGCACTTACATATGCAAAACCACCACACTTACATTAGGATTTGTACACGCACACACGCACGCACGCAAACACACACAAGAAACTGATGTCTTATTCACAGAGGAAGGAAATTTACGATGCACTTACATATTTTGGCTAACTTCATTTTATTTAAACACTCCACAAAATATATAGCCTCCTCAAATGTTGTCTATATTATGGATTCTCTCTCTCTCTCTCTCTCTCTCTCTCTCTCTCTCTCTCTCTCTCTCTCTCTCTCTCTCTCTCTCTCTCTCTCATTATTTTAACACATAATTTTCTCGACTCGGAAGGAGGGACTGACTGAAGTTATATAGTTAGTTATATACGGTCTGGGTAAATAAGTAGACATCGGCGGAGTCACGAACACACACACACACACAACACACACACACACACACACACACACACACACACACACACACACACACTCATTTATAGAGACTCATGATAATAATAATAATACTTGTGTGTTTTCAAGGCGTGTTGAGTGATATATATACACAGCCCATTTGCGTCACATCTTGCGTCACAGCCTCGAGACGTCTTTAAATAATTCGAGTGTATATTGTTGTTCAGGTTGAGTATTTTTAGAGATGGTTAATATTGCAAAAGGCCTTCCTTCATATTCGTCCGTCAACACTAACCAAAACAACAATTAAAACACCATCAACTTGATGAGACAATTCAATGATGCAAACAATTATTATCATGTTGTTCAGGTTGAGTATTTTTGGAGATGGTTAATATTGCAAATGCCTTCCTTCATATTCGTCGTCAACACTAACCAAAACAACAATAAAAAAAAACCATCACTTTATGAGACAATTCAAAAATGCAAAAAAAAAAAAAAAACCATTATCATGCCATATTATGGAAAAAAAAAAAAAAAATACTATTGTCATGCCATATATGGAATTTTGTTACAATCAAAGAGACAGCATACTCATATATCATCATACAGACATGCACTAGTCACTAACAAGACCACGAACACTTTACACACACAACACACTCACTACACACAACTTTTATGAAAACCAACACCAACATAATATTATACACATGAAAATAATATGATTCACAAAACGATCTCCTCTAAATACAATACAAGAATTTATCTTTTTCTCTGAACATAATTTCTCTAACACACACACACACCATCCTTTACTTTTGTCTTATACAC
>JAWZYT010003517.1:0-63724 GCA_034508575.1 Petrolisthes manimaculis | reverse complement strand
CTATTGTCACCGTGGAATCGTAATATTTTATCCTGCAGTGAGCGGTAAAGGAAAGGCAGAACATATAGAAATTAGGAACCATTGTAAAGCCTAGGATAGCTGAAGAGATGACATACAAGTGTGAGTGAGTATAGCCTACACGAGATGAGAAGGGGTTCTGTATGGAAAAAAAAGTGGTAAGCTATAACGTGGGAGGAGCAGAAGGAATGCTACAACAACAACAACAATAATAATAATACCGTGTGATGTTATGATTGATGGTGACTGATTATAAAAACAACAACAACAACTGCCTATTAATAGTGGATTATCAACAGGGACAAAACCAACTACAATACATTGTTTGTTTTTTAATATCATAGTTTCTTTTTTCTGTTTTAAAGCAATTAGTTTTATTAGTGTGTACATTTGAAGACATAAGTTGTGTCGTCACCAGAGCACACACACACACATACACACACACACATCCTCCATGTGCATCTCTTTTGTCTATCTCCTTTAGGCAAATGCAATAAACCTCCCCCCCCACCACCACCACCATTCTCGCCCCTCCCTTCCTCTACTCTCCCAGTCCACCTCTCCCACCTCCTCTGTCCTCTCCATGGTCCTCTCCCTTTCTCCATTTCCCTCACCTCACCCCACCCCTTCTCTCTTTCCCTCTCCCCATATATGCTTCCTGTTTATTCAATCTCCTCTCACCTCTCTTGCCCCATGACCTTACACTTCACATCCACTCCATCTACTTACCTCCTCATTCTCTTCACACACACACACACACACACACACACTGATAAACATACTGAATTCTAATGCAAGTTGGATATAATGACACACACACACACACACTCTCTCTCTCTCAATACATAAATAAATGATAACATTGGTTAGGTATACCTCACCCATGTAGTGTCCAAATGAATTATATACAGTCCAGCAAAGGATGAAGTGAGATGGCAGGTTCCAGAAGAAGAAAAAGAGTGTGAGAAATGAATGCAGTGGGTTGGGCTTGGTCTGGTCTGAAGGTCTGGTTGGTGGGTGGGTGAGTGGTCTGAAGGAGAGGAAGTAAAGTTAGGGGTCGTGAAGAAATAGAGGGAAAGTTGTTGAGAGGGAAAGTTTGGAAGGAGAGAGAGAGAGAGATGGAAGGACACACACACACACACACACAGAAAGAGTGTGTGTGTGTGTGTGTGTGTGTGTGTGTGTGTGTGTGTGTGTGTGTATGTAGCGATAAGAGGGATTAGGAGTACGTTATCAGTGAGGAATGCAGTATCCCAAGCGCAAACCGTGTCACCCTCATTTCAATAATAACTTTGATAATACATATTTATATAGTCAGGATAGAATGCCAACAGAATGTGTATGTAATAATATAAACACAAACCTACACTAGGTAATTTTTTCATCAGATGTTACTTATTGTTTTCTTTGTCTGTTATTTTTTTTTTTTTGTTATCTTTGTTTGTTACCCCTCAAACTTTCCTATGAAGGGGATAATTTGCTTTTGTTACATTGGAGTGCCTTGATTCATCCAAAGTATGCCAGGAAACAGGATCAGAAGAGGAAAAATAATGGTGTTATGTTGCTTGGAATAGTTTGGAGGATTCGGTTGCTCCAGAATTACCAACACAAGCTTCATGTTATCACTTCGCTCTCCTTTTCCTCACACACTAATTGCCTCGTTTGCTTGTGTTTTTTTTGTTTTTTTTTCAAGTCAAGTCGCCTCGCAAGGACCAACAGATCAGTCACTGTTTAGCAATCCATTGTACCCATCTTCTCTTCTCTCTCTATCTCCCTCTCTCCTAAACATCACATCGAGAAATATTTTTAAGAAATATGTTTTTATTTTATTTTTATTTTATTTTATAGTACGGTAGTAAGTAGATTTTAGAATTAGCCTTCAAGCACTACCTACTTTCCTATAAAATTTCCTTGTGCGTACTTTACAACCAACAAGGTGATATTTTCTGTCTGTTTTTCCAACCGAGATACCCGGTGGGAGTGGTGGGTGGGGAGGAGCCTTGTCCTTTATATATCCTTTCCTTCAGCACGTAGTCAAGATTAGAGTAGCTAAATAGATAACCTCGTAAAAGGTCACTATGGGCCTCCTGTTGCCTGTACTTTCTTTATATCCCTTTGTATTCCTTTTCTTCCTCCCTCTCCTCCTCTTCATCCACGTCCTCTTCCTCCTCCCTCCTTCACATCCAATTATTCCACTCGAGCCTCTCCACTTGTTGCTGTTTGAGAGGAGTATCGATGTTGTTGCCTCTCCACTCCTTATGTACATCCTAGTCGAGCATCCTTCATTTGGACATCATTGGGATTAGGTTATGTCATAGGATACTGTCTCACGCTTTGAAAATCAGGACAACCCTTTCGTAATGTTTCATCAACTCTCTCTCTTTCTCTCATATGTATCTTCCTTATGTATTCACAGTTTCAAAATTTGTATGTGTGTGTGTGTGTGTAAGAGAGAGAGAGAGAGAGAGAGAGAGAGAGAGAGAGAGAGAGAGAGAGAGAGCGCCAAGGGGATTAGAAATGATGTCATATGAATTTATTTTGTGTGTGTGTGTATGTGTTCGTGTAATAAGGACAGCCAGAGGAATTAAATAGATAATCTCCATCAGTGTGTGTGTGTGTATATATGTTTGTATTCGTTGGTGTAATAGAGGACAACCGAGATTTGCTTGCATGCACCAGTGTGTGTGTGTCAGAGAGTGAGGATATAACACACCAGGACACCTCTTGCTCATTCATGGCTGTGGAAAGGAAAGTGGGTTGTGTAAGATTTGTGGTTATTAGGGTTTGTTGACAAGGGAATGCTGGAGAAAGGTGAAAGAGAAAAGTAATGGGTGGTGATGGCGGGAGCAGAGTGGTGGAGAAATGGGAAGGAGAGAAGTAATGGGTGATGAGAAGGGTAGAGGAAAGATACGGGGTGTTGATGGTAGTGGAATGGTGGAGAAAGGGGAAAGGAGAGAAGTAAGGGGTGGTGAGAGGAAGTAAAGGAAAGATAAGGGGTTTTAATTATGGTAATGTAGGGGAGGAGAAATGGGAAGTAAAGGATAGAAGGGGAAGAGGAAAGGTGATGGTAGTGGAAGGGTGACAGGAGTGGAGAAATGGGAAGGAGTAGTGAGGGGGAAGAGGAAATGTGATGGTGGTGATGGAGGTATAGTGGAGTGTTGACAGTGAGTGGTGAAGGTTGTTAATTGGTGGCAGGAGAGGGAATAGGTTAGTGGAGACGCAATGATTCAGGACAGAGAAGTGTGGATCCTTGATGGTGGAGTAGAAGTGTGTGTTTGGGAGAATGAAGCTTAAATTTTAGATACCAGTATATATCCTACCAATCATACATTACACGAGATTCATGTATTGATGTATTACAGTTTAGAGTCTTATGATGACTGTGGAGAATGGAAGGTTAAATTTTAGATACCAGTATATACCAATCATACATTACACGAAATTTATGTATTGATGTATACAGTTTTAGAGTGTTATGATGACTGTGGTTGGGAAGTGTTCAGTCCTCTCTCTCCCTCACGTCCCCTCGTTAGCTCAGCTTGTTGGACGTGTAGGGTAGCTATCGATTTTTACACCTCATGGGACACCACCTCTCACTGTTTTCAGGGTCAGGTTGATTATTTGGACTGATGGGTTGTTTTGTTGTTTTGTTCTGGTTTGTGTGTGTGAAGAGGTTGTTTGTTCTTGTTCTTGTTGTTGTGTGTGTGTGTGTGAAGGGGGCTGTTTGATGTGTTGTGTGTGAAGGGGTTGTTTGTTGTTGTGTGTGAAGGGGATTATTTGTTGTTATTGTTGTGTGTGTAAAGTTTTTTATAAATACCGTATGAAAAAGATTGGTTATTCGTTGTATGTGTGGTTGTGGGTGTGTAAATAAGTGTTATGTGTGTGTGAGTGGAGTGAATTTGTGGGTGTATAAATAATTTTGGTGTGTGGGTAGCTGTGGGCAGTGGCATGTGCAGGAAAGGAGTGTTGGGTTGAATGTGGATGGGGGTATTAATTTACTAGGAGTGTGGGTTGTATAATATGTGAGAGAGAGAGAGAGAGAGAAAGAGAGAGAGAGAGAGAGAGAGAGAGAGAGAGAGAGAGAGAGAGAGAGAGAGAGTGTAATAGCTTGATTGGTAAAGTTGAGTGAAGCAACATGATTAGGATGAATAATAATAAGCATGAAGGTTGATGATGCTGAGTGTGAGGAAGTGTGTGAGTGAGTGGGAGTGGTGTGTGAGTGAGTGAGTGGGAGTGGTGTGTGGGAGAGTGAGTGAGTTGGTGGGAGTGGTGTGTGGGAGAGTGAGTGAGTGGGTGGGAGTGGTGTGTGGGAGAGTGAGTGGGTGGGAGTGGTGTGGGAGTGAGTGAGTGGGAGAGTGAGTGTGTGGGAGTGGTGTGTGGGAGAGTGAGTGAGTGGGAGAGTGAGTGAGTGGGAGAGGTGTGTGGGAGAGTGAGTGAGTGAGTGGGTGGGAGTGGTGTGTGGGCTACAGGGTGTGGACGTGAGGGACTGAGGGTTGAGGTGCTCACGATATACCCACTGTAAATATTAGCTAATGTGTATGGTTCGTTGCTGATTCCCTCACCTTCCATCCCTCTCCTTCCTCCTCCTCTCCCTTTACCTTACATTGACTCTCCTCGCTCCTCTCACATTACCTTGCCTTGCCTCTCCTTCCCTCTCTTACCCTTCTTACACATTACCTTGCCTTGCCTCTCCTTCCCTCTCTTACCCTTCTTACACATTACCTTGCCTTGTCTCTCCTTCCTCTCATACTTTACCTTCCCACACATTTCCTCTCCTCATCTTTACCTTCCCTCCACCTTCCCTCCATCCTCTTCCTTTTCCTCACATTGTCTCCCTTCCCTCCATCACTCATTACTTAACTTTCCCTCCCCATGCCAACCCCCTTCATCATCCCAACCAACCCTTTCTTTTTCTCTCTCACAATCTTTCATGTCCAACACACTGGATATACGATTCATGAAACCCCTTACAGAGGCCCAGACTATTACCATCACACACACACACACACACACACACACACACACACACACACACACACACACACACACACACACACACACACACACACACACACACACACACACACACACACACACACACACACACACACACACACACACACACACACACGTCACGAATTCCCCTAGTCTCCCCTCCCCTCCTTGCAACTTTGGTACCAAGATGGAGTGAGTGACCAGTGTACATATGTTTCTCAAAGGTCTCTATAGGTAGGGCAAGGTATGGTAGGGAAGATAGTGTAGTGTAGGTGGTGGAACTACTTATATATACCACACATAGACTAGAGTGTGGAGGGAAAGTGTGAGAGGCTGACTGGCCAGTATATATATATGAAGTAGACTTGTTGGGGTCACTCTCTCTTTCTCTCGTTTCTATACCATCATGCAGCTCAGCTCACCTCCACGTCCTCCTTTCCTCTAACCTCAACACTGTCACGCACGCCGTCTCACACACAGAAACACACACACACACACACACAGTCATACATACACATTTACACACATACACACACACACACACTTACAATACACATACAATACATACACACACACATACAATACATACACACACACATACAATACATACACACACACATACAATACATACACACACAGTCATACATATACATTTACATACACATACATTTACATACACATATACAATACAGACACACACACATACAAGAGGTGGATGACCCCTGCATGTGGTTGTTGGGTTAATACTGCCTCAGCCCCCAGCCAGCCTCCATCCGACCTCTCACCTAGGTACCCGACCAGATGACCTTTTCACTTGTTACCTAGGAAGTACAGTTACGGTCAGTTGTCTCCTGCCTCCTCTGACGGGCTGGTATTTTGACCTAGTGAGTGTAAAAGGAGATAATTGGGTCGTGATGATGATGATGATGATAATGACGGAAAATGTAAATCTCAAACCGAACCATTTAATTAAGGAGAGGATATATTATTATACAGTGTTGGTAAATCCGGAGCAAATTATTTCTCCAAACTATTCCAAGCAACAACAGGCCAGGCACCATTTAATTTTGTTCCTCTGGTTTGTTGTTTTCTGCAGGGCATAGGCTACTTTGGAGGAATCAAGGCGCTGCTTCAATGTACCAAAACTATACTCTCTCTAATGTGTATCAAAAATATAATCTCCCCTTAACTAACTTACTTAATTTACCGAGTTGCGTTGCGTGATGCTTTCGTTGACCTACATTATTATATATATTTTTTCTTCTGGTGTGTAGCTAGAGCCTCCCTTCACTCCTGCCTCTGCTGCGCTTATTATAACTTGTACTTTTACACGACAAACATGAGACGCCGAGTAGCTACCGACGAGACTATAAACACCTTTAGTCGTGGTATGAGACATCGATTTTCTATAAACACGCGACCTCACTCATGCAGGAACTGTTTTTGTCTGTGGGTTTTGCTGAATCGTAAAGTCAGCGGGTCATTTAATTAAGGAACCCTGCATGTGATGATGTAGTCAGAAAATTGGAGATAAAAGAGTCCTTCAAACATTGCCACGAAACACCATCTATATAGAAAGAGCCTGGTTTCGTGGCATAGTCAGGAGGAATCAGAAGTCACGATAGCAGTAGGGTCCGTAATCAGTGGGTGTATATTTCTCAACAACAGTGTGTAGTCTTGTTGGTATGTACTGGAGGGGGGGGGGTGAGGGGGGGGGGTTGTACAGTGTTGCCAGATGCTGAATAGAGGTGTTCTGGTACTTTGTTCTCCCGTCTGTACACGTTTGGTGAAATTAAATGGATGGGAAAATAAATCAAAGGGAAATGGAGTATTGATGATGATGATGATGGAAAATTAAGTTTGATTCGATAACGATGACGCGACGCAACTTAATGGTGGTGTGTTTAGAGGGAGGGAGGCAGGGTTGATAAATGAAGGTGAAGAGAAAGCCAGGTGGACGAGGAGGAGGAGGAGGAGGAGGAAGAAGAGAAGGGGAATGGAGTAGAATAAACGAAGTACGAAAATGAGAAGTAAGAGATGTGAGAGAAAGAAGAAGTATGAGGGGTAGAGGAGTAATTGAAGGGGCAAGTGATAGAGGAAGAGGAGAAAAGTAAGAGGAAGGAAGAGAAAAAGAAAAAGGAGGAGGGAAAGAATTAAAAGAATGAATAAGAAGTACCGTAGGAAACAAGTGAAATAGAATGGAGTAGGAGGAGGAAAGAGAGTAGAAAGCGAAATGGAAGTGGAGGAGGAGGAGGGGGTAGGTGGGGGGGGGGTAATGGAGCAAATGTGGAGGAAAGTGAAAGGGAGGGAGGGAGGAAAGAGTGGGAGGAACAGGTCTGACTAGAGAATGAGGGAGGGAGGGAGATTTGCTCTGAGAGGAAATTGCGTGCGGAAGTATGTGTGTGTGTGACTGTGTGTGTGTGTGTGTGTGAGTGTGTGTGTGTGACTGTGTGTGTGTGTGTGTGTTGTCATTCGGGCGAGAGTGACTGAACTGATACTAATACTTCGTTTATACACACACACACATTGCTTTTATTATTATCACAGACATCATCATTATTTCTCCTCTATCTCCATCTCTTCTCATTATTACTAGGATTTCCTCTATACGTCCAAAAATAGTGAAGAGTTAGAGGCTTACTAAATATGGTCTCTATTGATTAGCAGTTAAGTCCTTGTTAAACTTACGTATTTTATAAAATCAGAATTAAACACTGTATTAAAGACAAAATAAACAGAGTGTAAAATATAACCTAAATAAAAATACATGTGTGGAAATAAAGAGCATTGTAAAGCAAAGCAGAAAAACAAAAACACAATGAGAAAGTTAAAATATTGAATGTTGAATGTTGGTAAAATTGAGGGGCTACTGACTGATTGCTCCAAGCTATATATATATACTGTATAGACTATACTCGGAAACAGACTACATAAAACGGCACTAGGATAACAGGGGAAGTGTTTCATGGTATTGTTTGTTTGTTTGTTTGGAGAAAATCATGTAGCAACCCAAACAATTATAATTATATCCTCCTTCAAGAGAGTATTATATTATATCCTCCCCCTCCAGACACAAACAACAACAACAACAACAATAACAACAACAACAACAATGGGAAATAAAACAGGACTATACAACAAAAGGAGCACCTGTTCTTTTTACTCCTTTCACTTCCTCTTTTTATTACGACTAACAAAAAAAACCGTGACCGTGGGAGTGAATCTTGGAGACTTCTGATTCCTCCTGACTGTGCCACGAAACTCACTTCATCACAGTGGGTGGGTTTCGTGGTATATTTTGGAGGATTTAGAAACCCACCACCATTCTGACCACATAATGGGGACCTTGAGGGGGGCCGGCCTCTTATGTCTTCGGTGACTTGTTGTCGGTTCGTGATTGCTCCAAACTGTATCCGGAAAAAATAATAAAAAAAAACATGCCTTACAGTATATTATTAAAGGAGCCTGTTTCCAGACATAGTTTTTTTTTTTTTTTTTTTTTTTTAGGAATCAGTAGTCCTCAATATACCAACATATATACAGTATTGGGATGAATTTTTTTTATAACCCACGCATCCATCCTCCCCTTTAAGACAGTCACGTGACGTCACCACCAACCACCACTGCCACCACACACGCACAGCTGTAAACAAAACAATGGCAACACGTGTCAGGAAATATACAAAGGGGTACACGCGTGTTTCAAGTCTTTAGTCAGGGGATATTATTGGTGCAGGTGAACGGATGGATGGTGGTACACTCACTGTCTTGTTTCTTGTTTACACGTGGAGGAAAGAAAGGTGGTGAGGTCATTTGGGTTAAGTGATGGGGGGTATTATATTGTAGTTTGGTTGTTGTTGTTGTTGTTTTGTGTCACTGTATCTTCCTGTCTTGTTGTTAATGGATCTTTCAGTGCACGTTTACTCACCAGGCAAAAGTCAAATAAATCTAGTGTTTATAGACATACATTACTGTAGTTGTTGTCTATAATAATAATAATAATAATAATAATAATAATAATAATAATAATAATAATAGTAGTAATAATAATAGTAAAAATAATAGTAAAAATAATAATAATAATAATATCATCGGTGTTAGTCAGAATACAGCGACAATAATGAGCGATATTATTACTCACTGGTTAATTAATGATGTTACTATACATGTCCTCTCATTTACACACACAGTATACATTATTAGGTGCCTGTATAACAAGACGATGAAAGGAGTGTAAGAAGTTGTGTTGATAAGTAATTCGTGCCAAGCAGTGGAGTCATGAACAGGGTGCAGGCAGGAAAGTTGTAGTTATAGCTGGTCACGTCCCTATAACACATAACAAGGTGTATATATATATCAGTACACACATTCCTCTCCTTACATACGGTATATATTTTATTTGTTTGATTTCTCAGACTTGGGAGTTATCGTATATAGAATGACCTTTGATCCTTTCCACTGGTATATATAATGTATAAGGGATCGAATGCCTTATGTTGATTATTGTTAAGTTTAAGTAGCCTAATTGTTAAGTAATTAGTATTGAGTGTAAATATTAGGGTATGAAATAGGCACCAGAGTATTGTTTGAGTGGGGGAGGAGGAGGAAGAGGAAGAGGAAGAGGAAGAGGAGGAGGAGGAGGAGGAGGAGAAGGAGGAGAAGGAGGAGGAAGAGGAAGAAGAGGAGGAGGAGGAGGAGGAGGAGGAGGAGGAGGAGGAGGAGGAAGAAGAAAAGGAGGAGGAGGAGGAGGAATACTGGAGCAAAGTGTGGAGGAATTCTGGAGGTCCGTATAGAGGTGATTGAGGAGGAAGAAGTGATGGATTTGGTTGTGGAGGAGGTGGAGTTGGAACAATGGTGGAACAGTGGTGAAACAGGATGTCATTGTGGTAGTTGTGTTCTCTGTCTCTCACACTCTTTCTTCCTCTCTCTCACACACACACACACACACACACTTCCTCTTCCTCACTCTCTCTTTCACACTTTCTTTTGCAGCTCACTGTCTCTCACTCTCTCTTCCACACATTCTTTTCCAACTCACTGTCCTTCCCTTTCACACTTCCTTTACCACATCTCTCTCTCTCTCTCTCTCTCTCTCTCTCTCTCTCTCATTACTTTCTTATCTTTTTCTTTTGGGTTTCTTATCAGTTCCCCCATCTGCCTCCTCATTATTTTCTCTCACTGTCCCATTATCTCTCCTCCATTGGTTCTTTCTCTCTTTCTCCCATTCCTTCTCTCATTTCCTTCCATTCGACACTCCCTTCTTTCTTCCCCTCCTTTTATCTCTCTTTTCCCCCTTTTATCTCTCTTTTCCCCCTTTTATCTCTCTTTCCCCTTCCTCTCTCCCCCCTTTTATCTCTCTTTCCCCTTCCTCTCTCTCCCCTCACTTCACCCCGATACATTTCCAAAAATAGTAAAGTTTCATATTACTGAAAATCCGAAGTGGAACCCGGATGGGGCTTCCTCCAGCCTACTGTACAACAACAACAACAACACACACACACACACACACACACACACACACACACACACACACACACACACACACACACACACACACACACACACACACACAGAGAGAGACACAGAGACACAGACACACACATACACAACACAACACAACACAACACATAAGGAGAGAGTCAGACAAGCCTACTAATTAATTAATTTTATATCTGTCGTGTGGAAGAGTAAGTGTGTGTGTGTATATGTGTGTGTGTGTGTGTGTGTGTGTGTGTGTGTGTGTGTGTGAACCAGTACAGGTATGCCGGGTGAATGAGAGAGGGGAGATGTGTGTGTGTCAGAGGGTGATAGACAGGTGTCATTTTCAGGCACCCACCACCAACACCAACACTGTAACCTTCCCTCACTCTCCCTACCCCTATGGCCCTCTCCCTGTGTCTTCTCTCTCTCTCTTTTTCTTCCTTCCTTAACCCTTCCTTCCTTTCCTAACCTCTTCCTTCCTTCGTAACCTCTTCGCACCTTCCTAACCTCTTCCCACTCTCCCTATCTCTTCCCACTTTCCCTACCTCTTCCTACCTTCCTTACCTCTTCCCTCTCCATTCCCTCCCCATTCCCTACCTCTTCCCTTCTTCCATAACTCATTCCTTCTCCAGTGTACTTCCTCGCCATTTTCCTGACAGGTGTTGAGGGAAGGAGACGAGTGATGTGTGGCCAGTGTGTGTGGTTTGTGATGGGGGGGGGGGGGGGGTTGGGGGTTGAGGATAGGGAGTGGCAGGATGATGATCGTACGTGTGGTTCACCAGGATGAGGATGGATGAACTGACAGTGTTTTGAGACGAGATACAGCCACTCTATAAAAAAAATAAAATCAAGTGTATTATAAAGAGTTTCTAGGATATATATATGGTTTATATGTTAACTACACCCTAGAGTGGGATGGAAGCAGGAGGTGTGTGTTGTGTAGGTCAGCAGGTGTGTTATATGGAAGGTAGTAGGTGTGGTGTGTAGGTGTGTGACGTGTGGTGTGGAGGACATGAGGTTTAGTTTGGTGTGGTGTGGAGGGTAGCAGGTGTGTGGTGTGGTGTGGTGTGGTGTGGAGAGGTTGAGCAGTGAGTGGTATAGCCTAAATACCCCCAGCTGAGTTGAAGTCACGGCTGCAGACAACATCCACTCATCATCCCCTCACTCATTCCTCTCTACTCACTCCTACTCCTTTCTCTTATCCCCTCACTCGTTCCTCTACTCTCACTCCTACTCCTTCCTCTTACTCCTCATATCCTCTCCTCTCACTCCTACTCCTTCCTCTTACTCCTCATATTTTATTCCTTCTCAGTCCTCCTTTTTCATTAACTCCTGTCATCACTCCTTCTCTCATTCCTTTTCTTACGACCCAAATTATCTCCTCTTCTCTCTCTCTCCACTTCTCGTCCTCCCCTTGCTCCTCACGTCCTGTTTCTCCTCCTTCTGCCCTTCTTCCTCTTCCTCCTCCATCTCTCTGTCACTTATCCATCACCCCTGCCTCCACTCACCCCATCTCTCGGATTCTGTGAACTGTAGATTAAACCCAGTGACGTAGTTTACTCATCCCACTGAGCGAAGTGAGATGAGCATAGTGAGATTAGTTCCTGAGAGAGAGAGAGAGAGAGAGAGAGAGAGAGAGAGAGAGAGAGAGAGAGAGAGAGAGAGAGAGAGGGACACACACACACACACACACACACACACACACACACACACACACACACACACACACACACACACACACACACACACACACACACACACACACACACACACACACACACACACTATCAAACCACCACACCTATTATTTTTTCTCTGCAACTAACGGTAACAATATCCACAGCCGATATCATTACCTTGCATCTCATTGGCTGATACGTGACTCACAACCCTAAAATCTCAGAGACAACCAATCTCAATAATTACCCTGGTACTGTACAATACGACATCAGCTGTTGAAACAAAATTACTTCCTAGTTTCCGGATAAAAAATAATGACCACCTCAGTAAAATAAACCTTCTTTTTGGATATCCGAGCAGAGTATAACATTTTGCACAGTACGGTAGAAGTATGAAAGTATGTGGCTGAACGGACGAGTGAGTGTGTGTGTGTGTGTGTGTGTGACATTTAAAATACTGTATATACTACGGTACAGATTGGTGCATGTGGTAAATGTTGTATGTAGCCTATGTGTGGTGGGTGAATATTTGCACTGTAGGGTAAGGGGATAAATTTATAGGTGTGGTTGGGTGTATGTAATATTAGAGTGTGGGTAACATTTTGCACACTACAGTAAAAGTTGTGTGTATTAGAATTTTGAGGCTGCTTGATTGTCATGAGTAGAATATGTGTGTGTGTGTGAGAGAGAGAGAGAGAGAGAGAGAGAGAGAGAGAGAGAGTATAACCTGCATTGGCTGGTTCTTGTTACCCTTTACACACACACACACACACACACACACTCTACAAAACAGCATAATGGTAGAGTTGAGGTGAGGTGAGGGTGAGGTCTGACTCAGTTCGTTCACCAACCTATACGCTCTCCAACACCCAACTTTAATGTTATGAGGAAGGCGATACGCAGGCTAGGAAGTGCGCCAAACCTTCCCTTCCTTCCTCTCTTTACTCACTCCCATTCTCTCTCTCGGTACTATCTTAATTCCTCTCTTTACTCCCATTCTCTTTTTCGGTACTATCTTTCTCTCTCGGTACTCTCATTCTCTCTGTTTTTTACTCTTTCACTCTTTACTCCCTGTCTTTTAGTCTTTACTTTCTCTTTCACTCTTTACTCCCTTTCTCTCTGTTGTCCCTCTATTTTTAATTCCTCTCTTTCTATATTTAGCCTGTTTACTCTTTCATTCTCTATATATTTATTTATGTGTATCTTTACTCCCTCTACATTTTCTTTCTCCTGTCGCTCTCTCACTCTTGCTTTCTCATTACACACATATATACTCTCTCTCTCTCTCTCTCTCTCTCTCTCTCTCTCTCTCTCTCTCTCTCTCTCTCTCTCTCTCTCTCTCTCTCTCTCTCTCTCTCTCTCTCTCTCTCTTGTTTCTGCCGCCTTGGTCATTACTGTGATATATTTAGCATAAATTCACATCTTCAATATGACCCTGTCCCTCTTCACACCTCCATTCATCTCTCTCTCTCTCTCTCTCTCTCTCTCTCTCTCTCTCTCTCTCTCTCTCTCTCTCTCTCTCTCTCTCTCTCTCTCTCTCTCTCATCGAAGGAAAAAAACAAAACAAACAAAACATCAACAGAGCAACAGTATCAAAAGACAAAAGCACCAGAAAAACTAAGGCACATAACAGTAAGAAGGTAAACACACACACAGACACACACACACACACATACCATCACGCAAACCTGTAGCTGTCCCCCCTCACCCAAAATATTACCACACCAACATTGATGTCACGCGAATTTTAGTTCACTTTTATTTCGAGTTTAATATTTTGTTTCTGTTGAGTGATGCAGCGTTCTGTGAATTAATTATTACATGACGCATACGTGTCGTTTATGTATTGTTTGTACCGTATCGTGCTTTATTGATTCAGTCCCCTGGTGGTGGTAGCCTACTCCTTTATTACTCTATTACTCTATTTACTCTTTACTTGTCTCACCAATCAATGTCTTACTTTACTTACTCAGGCTTCTTATACAATGCTCTTACTTTTTCTCTATTTCTTACACAATTTTCTTACTTTTATGTTTACTTCTTACACCGATGTTTTACTTTCCTTTACTTCTTACACAACTCTTACTTTCCTCTTTACTTCTTACACACACAAAAAATATCTTTTACTTTCCTCCTTACTTCTTACACAATTCTTACTTTCCTCTTTATTTCTAACACAATTCTTACTTTCTCTCTAATTCTCATACCTTTTTCTAACTTTCCTCCTCAACCTTCTCTAAACTCACAATTTGTTTCTGTCTTGTCTTATAAACTCACTCACCTTTCTCTGTAAATGTCTCATAATATCTCCATCACTTCCTCACAACTCAACACATCACTCACCTTTCTGTGTAAACTAGACCATAAGCCCGTGCTAAGCATGGTGAAGTATGACCTTAAGGGACCCATGATTTAGTCTGAAAATTGGAGGTAAATGAGTCCTTCAAAAATTGCCCCGAAACACCACCTATATGGAAGGAGCTTGTTTCGTGGCATTGTCAGGAGGAATCAGAAGACTCCAATTTTCAAACACGATCACAGGGCCCTTAAGGTAAAAGAATGGTACGATATTTTTCCTTCCCAGCTGTGGCAGCGTCACGCCAGCGTGGAATGTAAACAAACCGAGCGGGTTGCCAGGCGTTCGATAAAAGTGAAATTTGCATAATTAAGTAATTAGTGGGGTGTTTTTTTGTGACGAAAATATCCTCTGTCCCCCCTCGTATACGTCCACTTTCCGTGTATGAATTCCTGGCGCTGTATGTGGTCACATGACAATTTGTATAGCATGACAGACAAACAGTCTCTTCATTTAGATATATAGATGTCTTATAATACTTCCCACACTTCCTCACAACTCCACACATCCCTCACGTGTCTCATACAATCCACCCACGCACCCGCACCCCCCCCCCCACCCACCCTCCCACACAGAGCTCTTTATCTGTCTTCATAATTCCCTGGCTTACTTCCTCTTCATGTCGGATAAATCACTCACTTATCTCCTAAAATCCACGTCTATCCTCTCCCTCCCATCTATCTCTCACTTTCCTCCTCACCTCCCACTTGACTCACCACTCACTTTCCTCAACACTCACACTTTTCTTTACCCACTGGCACGCATCCTCATCGATTTTTGCCCCACTAAAGATGAAGGGTGAAGAAGTGAAGTTTACAACACCCCCTCAACACGTCTTTCATTCTCAAACTCTGTTATGATAAAGTGTAGCCTATGTAACTGAATCCTCTTTTACGTTTTCTTATTGTGTTTCATATGCAGTACACGCAATGCGGTTTACACACACACTCTCTCTCTCTCTCTCTCTCTCTCTCTCTCTCTCTCTCTCCACTTTATAGCGTCTGTCCACTTATGACATGGCACTCACGCCCACTCAGACACTCCTCTCCTCTTCAACATACAAACTTACAGTATATATATTCAGTAAATAATATAACTGGGAACTACAACAACAACAACAACAACTGGTATGCGTAAAGTAAAGAAAAGTATCAGTGTCCAATTTACTGCTTTTCATATTGGACAGTGTAGTTGGGCCCCCAGTGTAGCCAAGTGTAGGTTATGTGATTCTTATATTGCCTCTTGGTTCCACGAGGTAACCAATGTGGGGGAGGAGGAGGAGGAGGAGCTTTTGTGGAGGGTTTCTTTGTTGGTGTTATTGTGGTGTTGTTGTTGTTGTTGTTGGTGGTGGTGGTAAATTCAAAGGATCTAACGACCTATTTGTTTATACTTTTATCACACGTATAATAATAAAACTGTTCTGTTAGTCTCCTCCATGGAACGCTATTTATAACTATAGCAGCACCATTTATATAAAAAACTAACAAGCTGCCCTTTTTACCCCCCAGCTAAACGGTGCAATTATTTTGGAATAAATAGAATCCTTTAACAGGGATTACCATAATTGCCTTTGGCCTCGGGAGTCAGGGAGACAACTCACTGATTGATCTCTTGTGTTGTTGCTTGTTGTTGTTGTTGTTGTTGTTACCACGCAATCAATAAGGTCAGTCTTTCACACGACATATACACGTTCAGACAATATAATAATTTAAGAACGTTTAGGTAACATATATACATCTTAACAATTATTTATACTTGTTCCAACAACATATAAACGTTTTGATAATAAAGTAACATTCTCTGGGCTGGAATTCTTTTAGTTCGTTGGGTTGTAACAGTACTGGGGCATTTCCTCCTCGTCTTCGATAGTGGTGGTGGTGGGGGTGGGGGTTGCATAACACCGCGTACTCATGAGAGAGAGAGAGAGAGAGAGAGAGAGAGAGAGAGAGAGAGAGAGAGAGGGAGGTCGAAGTCGTGGTTGGAATACTGCCAGACGAACCAAATGGGACAAACGACCAATACGTGTGACATAAAATGTTTCATGTCGGTGTGAGAGGTGATGGGGGACAGGCGAGTCAAGCTTTCAGACCTCGAGAGTAGCAGCAAGGATAATCTCTCTATAATCCAGGGGAAGCAGGGAGTGGTGGAGGCAATGCAGGGAAGGCAAGTCAATCAGTTTAAAGGGGTAGTATATAACTCTTGGTATCTACATTTGAGTGCCTTGATTCCTCCAAAGTATGCCAGGAAACAGCAGGACCATATGATAAAAAAATAATGGTGGCCTGATGCTTGGAATAGTTTAAAAGGGAATATCGTTTGACCCAGATTTACCACCACTATACTCTCCCCTCAAGTGGTCGTTTTTTTTAGACTGGGAAGAGTCCTTATTAAGAGCCGTGGTATAATTTCAATTAACATGAAAATGAAAGAAGGTGTGATAGACAGGTTGAGTGAGAGAGTCAGGGGAACATTGGGCCAAAGTGGGTCAGTCGGGTGAGTTTTAAAGAGCGAGGGTCTGTTGTGACGTCATCAGTGAGAGGCGGGGTCTGTGACGCAGTGCAAAGAAGGGGGCGTGGTGTGGTCGGTCTGCGGGGGAAGGAAGAAGACGTGGAGGTAAAAGAGATAAAAGAGGAGTAGGAGTTATAAAGGGTTGAGATGATGCAGTAGATGCTTAAAGATGATGATGATGATGATTTTATTATTGTCTGTTTGTGTATCTGTTTATCGTGGTCAATATATCTGTGCATCTGTCTTCCTATCCATCCATCTCTTCATTCATCCATCTTGCCAATTATCCATTAATTTATCCAACAGTCCGTCAATCTAATTACTGTTTCTGCAAATTACTATCGTGTCTCCTAATATATACAGCAGTACCCTCCCACCCTCCATGTCAGTCACCAGAGCGAGAGGGAAGGGTGAAGGGAAGCTGCCATCCTCCATAGACACGTAAATTACTAGATGCAACCTAATTTATGCTGAGGTGGGGGGAGATAAATTGAAAAGACGAGGAACAGGTAAATGGAAAAGCAGGGAAGGGAAGGAAAGGGAAAAGGAGAAAAAAATAAATACGAGAAGGAATAGGAAAGGAAAAAGAAGAGAGAAAAATTAGAGTGAAAGCATATATATATAAGTGAAAGAGAGAAAGTGCTATAGTAGAAGAGGAAATTGAGATGGAAGAGAAATATATAAGAGATGAAGGAAAGACATATGTAAAGGGTAGGGGAGAAAAAACGTGAGGGAAGAAAGAGCGACAGAGGGGAGAGATGGTGGTGAATATTTGAGATGTGGTGAATGGAGAGGCAGAGAGGAATGAGAAGGGAAGCCGAGGGGAGATATAGAGTGGTCAAGGAAGCTGAGTGGAGGAAGGGAAGGAGAAAGGAGGGAGGACCGGAGGAAAGAGGAGAGAAAGGGAAAGGGAGGTGAATTAAGATGAAACAAAATAGTCAGATGGAGAGGGGAGACGAAAGCATACACAAAAGGAAATGAAAGAAAGAGAAAAGGAATACAAAGGAAATACAGGCAACAGGAGGCCCATAGTGCCCTTTTAAGAGGTTACCTGCGCTATAATCTAGACTACACATTGAAAGAAAGAATATATAATGGACAGGAAGGAGAGAGAGAAACAGAAGGAGAGAGGCAAGAAGGTACTGTGCTACTATGCTATCGATGAGAGGTTGTTAAACAGTTCCATAGATATGCTGACACTTAATTTACCCTGATTTGGTGAGTTGAATGAAGAGGAGGTGGAATGGAAAGGTGTCCTATGTATGTACTGTACTGTATGTAAGAAAACTGTATCTATTTATGTGTGTGTGTATGTTAAGGTGGAATACGATAATTAATACGTACTGTACCACTAATTATATTGTGGACAAACAGGAAGATACTAATAACTCCAAACTTTACAGCAAATAGGCCTATGTGTCTTGCAAAGGTTAGTCACGTTTCCTAGCCAAGTTTAGAGCAGTCATTAGCCTTATAAAGTGATCCACCCCCAGCCACTCGAGTTGTTGAGGTGCTTCTGTTCAGGGTCAAGGTGTAGTACTGGACAAACTGACTCACACCTTCTTAATTCTTTCTCTCTTTCTAACATTTTTTTTTTCTCTCCCACTCACCATCTCTCCCATCTACAGGTGTTCCTTTCCCCTCACAATATACAGTAATTCTTTTCTCAGTATGATGACTTCCTTGGGAGTACAGTACAGTACAGGGAGCATTCTTGTGCTGCTTTCTTTTTGGTACAGTAGTGAGTGTGTTGATGCATTTTGGGTTATAGGAGTTTACTACAACTATCACCATTGTTTACTCTGTGTACTAAGAGTCTTGTTGTGTTACCTATTTTATGTGTACAATAGTGAGTGTGTGGTTGCATTTTGGGTTATATGAGTGTACTACAAATATCACCATTTTTGTTATGTACAGTATACTGAGAGCATTATTGTGTTTCAGGGTGCCCGGGTGTGGCTCCCGGACCCGGACCAGGTGTGGCGCTGTGCCGAGCTCACCGCAGACTACTCCAACCAACTAGTCGCTGTCATATATGAGGATGGACAGGTCAGTCATCACTCTACTCTCTCACCTTTATTTGTTCATTCATTTAACAGGTAAAAGAACAGTTTCCCTTGTGCAATGAGCAACTTTTACTATAATCCATTTATGTATTGCTATAAATTAGTCTAGTTTAATATTTAATTTGGACAGATAATGTACATGGATACTAATTATATGTTTATTTTTTCATGGTCAGCTGATTGCTATTAATATAGGTCTAATTGCGCATCACATGTAATTACTATGACAGCCACCATTATGTGGTGCAGACAGCCTCTGTGAGTTGGGTACAGAGGCTCATCCACCCAGCGTTTTGAGGCAGGAAGTAAAATGGTCACTTTGTATTGGGCTGGGGATCTAGTAAAATAGTTAGTTAAATAAAGCAATTTTTTTTCCAAAATATACTATACTAGGTTACTGATCCAACCAAATTTTCCTCACTCCCTTTCCCTCCCCCTTCCTCCCCACCACCATCTCCACCTCCAACCCTACTGCACTGTAGGGGATCCAGCGAGTAAGTGAAAAAAAAGTTAGCAGTCAGAGTTCGTGTCTGTGTTGTGTTGCAACATTGTTTTGTTTTATTTTGACACTGCACTGATACTGTACAGTAGAATTATTGGAGTTATTGTGACTTTTTAGGAATGTGATTAATGTTTTAGATTTTCAATTTGTGTTTGTTTACTGTATTATCAATGAACTATTTTTGACTAACTTCTGGCAGTAATTTCTTGCAAGTTTGGATACACTGTACCTTTCAAGATGTTTCTGTGCACTTTCATCCTATTAAACACTTAATGCATGTGACTTACTGCTGTACAAATCTATGTTAATGCAGTTCATGAGCCTATATTTTTACTCTACTGTATCCTTTAAGTTCAAGTTTAAAACCTGCTTTGATTTATAATTACATTTATAATGTAATGTTCACAAAGTTTTTATGGCTTCTTATCTTGAAAAACTTTGTACTGTTTGCATGAATTTTTTAAACAATTTGGTTTATGCTTTACAGTGGTAAAGCTATGTTTTCCCTCCACTTTAGCATTCTTCTGTGCCTACTGTTTTGTGATATATTTTTTCTGTAATAATGTTGCCTGATGAAAAATCCTGCCCCTAATAGCTTACTGGTTCATATATGATGTTTTTTTTCACACCATTATTGTGTATAGGCAGTCATGTCTTAAGCAGTTACTGTACCATAAATTGAAGATACACAAAGATTATTAACATGTTTTTTACCTAAACCATGTATGGCTTATGTATTTTATATTATAACAACCACCATGACCTATTACAGACTAAAGAAATTAAAGTAAAAAATGAGGACGAACTCCCTCCTCTGCGTAATCCAGACATCCTCATCGGAGAGAATGATCTCACCTCTCTCTCCTACCTACACGAGCCAGCCGTCCTTTACAATCTCCAGGTCCGCTTCTGCAACCATAATGCCATCTATACTTACTGTGGTAGGTGATCCTCCTTAGCGTCATTTAGTAGTTTTTGATGTGATGGGTGGTCCTCATAATAATGGGAAATGTGGTCTTATTAAGGGTAATAATAATACAGTATTGATAATGATACCCACCTTTTCAGGCATTGTGCTGGTGGCCTTCAACCCGTATGAGGAGCTGCCCATCTATGGCCCAGACACCATCTCTGCCTACCGGGGCCACTCCATGGGTGACCTTGATCCTCACATCTTTGCCGTCGCTGAGGAGGCCTTCACACAGATGGAGAGGTGAGATGGGAATAAGGTCTTGGGTTGGGTCAAGAAGAGAAGTGGTGGACTGGAATGCACTGGATAAGGAAAGGTTGGGTAGTTAATTTAATAATGGGTTAGGTTAGGCTGGCAGAAATATACAAATCCTTCTCTGTCGCCACATTAATCCAGTCTTCTTTCCCCCATCAGAGACAACAGAGACCAAAGCATCATAGTGTCAGGGGAGTCTGGGGCCGGCAAAACAGTGTCCGCTAAATACGCCATGCGTTACTTCGCCAGTGTTGGGGGTTCGGACTCAGAAACGCAGATAGAGAAAAAAATCCTAGCATCCAATCCCATTATGGAGGTAAGGAAAATAAACATAGATGGAGAAAATAAGAGAGAGGTATGGTAAAAAAGTATAAAAGACTGAGTGGTGGATTTAGATGAGGATGGAGATAGTAGACATGGTGTTAATTGAATGCATCTCGCATATTGTCTATTGGTCCAGGAATTGTGTGGTACTATATCCAAATATGTAAAGTCGTGAATATGATGCTCTCAGCTACAAAATGTTTTAATCTGTCATGTCTCATTAGTGCAGTAACTTTAGTGATTCTTTTATTTTAGACTTAAATGTTTTCATCTTAGTGATGATAGAAACAGGGTAGATAGACAGGCATAAATGGTTGTGTGGCTTACAAAAGTTTTGCTGTCATAATCATGTATCCCCCAACCTCTACAGGCCATCGGGAATGCCAAGACAACCCGTAATGACAACAGTTCCCGGTTTGGCAAGTATATAGAGTTAGATTTTACCAGCAACTACAACATTATGGGGGCCAACATGAGAACGTATCTTCTCGAGAAGTCACGCGTTGTCTTTCAGGTATGATACAGGTCTATTTAAAATGGTTGTCAGAAATATTTTGTATAATTAAATAAATGGATTTTATAATAATGGTACTTAAGTGTCCAGATGATTCCATGATCTGTCACCCTTTTCTTATAGTACAAGTCATCATAATGATATGATAATGGTGAATTAATATTATGATCATATAGGTAATACAGAACTAATATTAATTCTCCCCTGTTCAGGCACCAGAAGAGAGGAACTACCACATATTCTACCAGTTGTGTTCGGTGTCAGACAAGTTCAAGCACCTCAAGCTGGGTAAGATTCCCTCTGCCATGTGTAACAAATTTTTGAGTTAAAAACACAATTTTCTTGATCAAAATTGATGGACAAGGCCTAGAACAAGGTGGTATGATTTGGTGAGCGATTGCAGAAAGCAAGGAAAGGAAATGATGTATTGTAGCAAGAGAATCTGTACACATTAGAAATGGTAGAAGGATATCTACAAGGAGTGTCTGACCTGGTGCTAACTTTACAGTTCACATAACAATTACTTTCTCAAAGGGTTAAAAGCAACTTAATGTAGTGGGTCACTTGCTTTGGAAAGTTGAACATTTCCTGATCTTGAAAGGAAGAGTGAATGTGGTCTATTATAATGGACAGTCTATCAATTTATTCTCTTCATTAAATCTTATTTTCAATTTCTTAGCTTTCCACCCAGTAATAAAAGTTGAAATGGGATCTTGATGATGGTAAAATCTGAGAGTTTTCCATAGAGAAGTAGTGAATAAAGATTTTTTAAAGTGTAATTCGCATTTTGGGGATTTCAAAGTACAGTACTGTACATCCAATGTAAATGTACAAATGGGAGCTCTTGAGTGATCCTGTACAAAGAATGATGATTAATACATTATTATGATTGATGTAGGATCCATGGTTATTCTGAAATTTGTGACTGGTAAGTTGAAGTAAGATACACAAACTTATGGAATAGATTAACAGCAGCTGGACCGAATTTTATACAATGTGAATAGAGTACAGCAAGCAGTCCTAACCTTTGTGTTGACGGCGCCTCTCCTGTAGGACCTCCTTCGAGTTTTCACTACATGAACCAGGGTCTGCAGAAGTCCACACAGATACCTGCCTCTACCGGCCGCCAGGGTGTGTGTGGTTCAGTGAGAGCTGTGTGTGTGACCTTCAGCCGCTTCATTTGAATTTTTATCTGTATTTCTCCGGCTTTGCGAGTCCTGTACTCCTTCCTCACTTACCATTCATACTTATTATAATGTTCACTTCATGTAACTTTTCATTTGTTCTCTCTTATTGTTTGAATTTCATTTATCTGACTTAAGCCACTTGATATCACCGTATATTATCACACATTATTTAAAACCTTATTTTGTACACTATTATATATTACTTTTTCCTTCAGTACCTGATATCAGATTATGATGTTTATTTTTTTCATTTTGTGTTGTCATATCTCTCCTCTTCTCTTGCGGAGCTTGGCATGTATGATGCGAATGTTTGATGCTACAAGCTGAGACTGAGAATTTATACCCTTAATGACTTTATAAAACAGAATATTTAAGCTATTAGCATTAAATGAATATCATAAGGCCAATTCTAAGAGTAAGCCTAGCTACCTAGATAATATGATACCATAGTACAGTACAGAACAGTATAGCATATTTTTGCAGTATGCTTAACTCACCTTCTTTGTAATTGAAAGGTTCTATATAGAGTATAGCTTTAATCAAATTTGTATGTACTGTACTGAGAATCTTTGCTGTAAACAGCAGTAAGAAATTAGAATCAAGCTGTATACAGTATGTAGCAATAGAAGTAGTTAACATGAAAATATATACAGTACTGTAAATTATGTAACATTAGAACAATCATTACAAAAAATAGATGACATACTGTACTAGACTTACTGTATACTGTAATAGCAAAAGAGCAAAGCTATGCAGAAAGAAATAGATACCTGTACTCATAGATCTAAAAAAATCTTCATGTTCAATGGTTCAGGAGTTTTCTATTCTTGAATTCTAGAATTACTGGTTTTATTTAAAATTATCTGGTGATAATTTTCATCACAAAGCTTTGTCAGTAATGTACCTGAAGTTTTGCTTTGTAATTGGCAAGCGTGTGTTGCATTTTGTTCAGTACAATTGGAGAACTTTTCCTTATAGGACAGTCAAGTTTATCAGTTCTGTCTCATCATGAATTATGAAGCTCTGTCTTATTATTGAGATCTGGCTTCCAGTAGTAATTCAGAGCTGCCTGGACTCTTCAGTGGGGGAAAGTATTGACAGAGTTGACTGAGATCTGTGTGGTAAAAGCCCTCAATTGTACATTGCTTTTCACTTTGAATTTTTTTGAGGTGGCTGGAAAGTATTTTTGGAGATGAGCTGTGAATGTTGCATATTGAATAACACCATAAGGAAAGGAGTTGTTACTGCTATTATTTTGCCACGTCTGCTTTATATCTTAAAGGCATATACAGTATATATTTATCTTAAGTTGACATTTATCTTTACTTAACATAGAGGCTAGAAATTATATTTGTATACTGTATTGTTAATAATGCACATGACATTATAAATATTTGCTAGGATATTAATCAACATTACACACTACAGATATTGTTTTGACATTAGTATTCCTTTTTGCCCAGGTCACCAAGACAATTTCCACTACCTCAACCAAGGCAGCAGTCCAACCATAGAGGGTGTAGACGACGCCAAAGACTTTGAGGAGACTTGCCGTGCCCTCTCTCTATTGGGCATGAATGAGAAGACACAGGGGCAGATGTTTAGGGTTCTGGCGGGTATCCTTCACCTGGGCAATGTCGTCCTGGAGGAGGGCAATGGTGATTCCTCTACTGTCGATGTAAGTTTTATTAAATGAGTATTTACTTGTGACACTTTAAATTCTGTGGTGGTAGTCCAAGTACAGTACAGTCAAACATTTATATATATGTTAGTTTGTTTCCACATCTGTAGCTTGTGTAGTGGCTTAACATTGTCCAAGTTCACACTGCTTGATGACATCGTTACCAGTGACATACATATACAGTAACTGGTGTCTTCAAAACTCTGGTGTATGTAAGTGTATAACCCCGAGTCAGTAACTTTGTATTTTTCCCAGAGCCAGGACGAGTCTCTACACATTGTTTCTGAGCTTCTGGGAATTGACGCGGAGGAGCTGAAAATGTGGCTGTGTCATCGTAAAATTGTCAGTGGTCGAGAGGTCTTCACAAAGCCCATGACGTTAAGAGAGGTGGGTTTGCCCAGGTAGTGATTATTTTATGCTATAATTTATTTACAGTATTCTAGGCTTCTATATACTGTACTATATCTGTATAGTAGAGGGCTTACAATAACCCTAGTTCATATGAACTCTTCTTCCAAGAGTGATTTTTCCTGTAGTTAACCAAATTTTATAGAATTCCTTATTGTAACTTTGTGCATCTTGTTTATTATTTTTTCAGGCTACCTTCTCCAGAGATGCCCTGGCCAAAGACATCTATGCCAAGCTGTTTGACTATATTGTAATTCAGATCAACAAGTGCTTTGCTGCACCCACCAAGCCCTTCAGGTATTGTTGACTTTATGATATGCGTAGAAACTTTTAGAACCAGATCATCAGTTTTTAATTATTTTTGCCCAACATTTATGGCACTAGGAACAATTTGATTCTCTTTTAGTCCAGTGGTGTTGTATCTCATCCCAAAATATATTTGGCATGATCAGTTGTAAATTTCATGTACAGGACAGGTACTGTTTATGTTCCTTTTATATTTGAAGACTATTAATTAATGCCCCTCCTTTTTCAGATTTATTGGTGTGTTGGACATCTATGGATTTGAAACATTTGAGATAAATAGCTTTGAGCAGTTCTGTATTAATTATGCAAATGAAAAGCTCCAGCAACAGTTTAACCAGGTAAGTTGGCAATATTTTTCTTGCATAATTGGATTGATAGGCTGATGAACTGATGGATACCCTAGACAAAAAAATATACATATTATCTGAACTTTGTGTTTCCACAGCATGTCTTTAAGCTGGAGCAGGAGGAATATGTGAAGGAGAAGATTGAGTGGGAGTTTATCAACTTCTACGACAACCAGCCCTGTATAGATCTCATTGAGAGCAAGCTGGGTATCCTAGACCTTCTAGATGAGGAATGCCGGGTCAGTTGCCCATCTCTGTCCTGTACTGAATGGTAGTGTTTAAAAAATGATGTAATGAAGTTAGGTAAAATATTTGTTGCAATTATGTTGTTATGGTTTTCCTATGATGGGCCATTTCCAGGAAGGAATGGGCATCAAATATTATCTGGCTAATTTGTAACTAATTCCTTCAGATGCCCAAGGGATCAGACCAGTCATGGGTGGAAAAGCTGTATGACAAGTGTAAATCACGGGAACACTTCAGCAAGCCCCGGCTCTCCAACACATCTTTCATCATTGCACACTTCGCCGACAAGGTGGGCTACGAGTGTGCTGGTTTCCTGGAGAAAAACCGAGACACCGTATCCGAGGAGCAGATCAAACTTCTCAAATCTAGTCAGGTAGTGTGATGAGATGATACCGTATAAGCCCACCGAACCTATCTTGAAATATCAAACCAAATTTTATGCTATCTGTTCCAACAACCTGAGGAATGATAATGATGCTGCAGTAGATTTAAGAACTGTCTCCAATTTGCACTTCATCAGTTAACCTCATTCCAGTTTCTAATCTCATATCATCTCCTTATGATATATTATTTATATATCTGTCACTGAGGAATGATAAAAATAACATGTTTATCCAACAGATTAGCCTAATTAATACACTATTCACGGAGAAGAGCAGAAAACCAGCCGCTACCAAAGTGAAAGTTATGCCCACCGCCCCAGCACCTTCAAAGTCCAAACAAATGAAGAAGACTGTGAGTAAATCCATTATACTTTTCGGAATATTACATGAGGTTTTCTTACCGATAGCACTTGACTTGTTGTGTCACAGATCTCATTGTACATTAGTTGTAAATAAGAAATAGATATCTGTCCTGTTGTCTTGTAAGTCCTTACAGTTGAAGCATATTACATGTATTAGTAAACCAGTATGTTTGTCTCATGTACAGTTATGGGCAAGGTGACATCCTTTCTTTAAGATAACATATATAGTAATGCTGACTTTAAGCTTTAGCCACATATTTTTTTCTAATTAACCAGCTTGTATTGTTTGCAACAGTAGGGTATGTAATTATTTCAAAGGAAAAGTTAATTAATGCAAACATGAAGATTGATAATCAGCCTGATGGATTGTAATTTAAATGCAACTTGTTTTATTTACTGTATTTCTGTGATATATTTATTAAAGCCAGGAAGATAATCTATTCCCTGATACTTGATAATAGTGGTTTTATTTTAATTACAGGTGGGATCCCAGTTCCGAGATTCCCTTAATCTGCTGACACAAACGCTCAACTCCACGACCCCTCACTATGTCCGCTGCATCAAGCCCAATGACGACAAAATGGCCTTCACATTCGACCCAACTAGAGCCATTCAGCAGCTGCGAGCGTGTGGAGTGCTGGAGACAGTCAGGATAAGTGCAGCTGGATATCCTTCAAGGTTTGTGCCTCATGGGACTTCCGTACAAGCAGCTATTTCATTTATTTTCCTTCCATTATCGTCCATTTTCAGGCAGGATTTGCTCCATTCAGATTTTTGGATTGTCCACAAAGAGCTCTTATCTGTAAATGTGGTGTGGATAAAGAAACTCAATGTTCTCTGTATAATTTGCCTTTTATCCCGACAGATGGACATATCATGAGTTCTTCTGCCGGTACCGAGTGTTGTGCCGATCATGGGATATCAAGAGGAATGACATGAAGCTCACCTGTGAGAAGATAATCAGCAATATGATTAATGTAGGTATTTGGGAGGGTTGGGTTGATGTGACAGTACAGTAGCTTGTTTCATGCCGAGTTTCTAAGATGAAAATGAGGCTAAATGACATTTGGAAATACAAAATCTGGTAGTGTAAGGCAATGTTATTTCAAGAGTATGATATAGTATATCACAATTTGGATTGAAAGTGTACCTTTTGGAGGTATTTGATTATTGCGGAAATACTTTTGTCTATTTTGAGGCAGAAATTATTTGAACAAAACTTCGAAATTTTTCGGTGTTCCATGTGACTGACTTCATTGTTCATGGCCATATTTATAAGGTGGTTGTTCAATAAGTTTTTTAAGATCCAATGATGTATTTATTTACTTTATTATAGTTCCTCACACTCACAGCCCTCATTTTCTTGCTTCACCAGGATGAGGACAAGTTTAAATTTGGGCGTACGAAAATCTTTTTCCGAGCGGGTCAGGTGGCGTACATGGAGAAGCTAAGGGCAGACCGTCTCTCTGCTTGTGGTGTCATGATTCAGAAGAATGTGCGCATGTTCATCCACAAGAACCGGTACCACACAAAGCGTCGCTCTGCAATCACCATTCAGCGCTATGCAAGAGGAATGGCATCAAGAAGGTTTGTCACAGCCAAGTGTATTATTTTTATGATTTTCAGATAGGTTTTGTGTAAGTCATATAGTACGGTATATATATTTTTTATTCTGTGAACACATCTTACATCTTGTCCACCAGTAGCAAACATGGCAGACTGATTTGCACCACGTTATGTTTTTTCCTTCAGACGTGTACAGCACATGCGTGAGACAGCAGCAGCTATCAAGATTCAGGCGTGTGCACGAGGGTGGGTGAAACGTGTACAGTACCGAAGGTTGGTGCACATCGTCACACAGCTGCAGGCACATGCTCGAGGTGGTTGGGCCAGGCAGAGGTTCCAACACATGCGCAGAGTCAGAGCAGTAAGTTTACCTTGGTTTCCTAATTAGCTTGTAACTTTAGCACATATTTCACCTATTTTCTCTGTTATCTGCAATTTTTGGGTCAGTTTAGCTACATTCATAGTCACAGTTGTCCTATAATCCATGAAAACAATTTGAGGGATGGGTAAAGCTTTAGTGTCACAAAAACACAGGAAAATGTACTAGTGTGATACCCATTTATATGTATAAAGATATTAACTCCTCTTAATCTTTGATTCTGTACTGAAAGTTTGGATTCTTTCCTTGCAGGCTATAGTGATACAGAAGAATGTGAGGTGTTGGCTGACCAGACGAAGGTACAAGAAAGCCATGATTGGTGTGTTGACCATGCAGGGGCTGGTGAGGTGCTTCCTCGCACGAAGGAAGCTGAAAAAGCTTAAGATTGAAGCTAAATCCATCGAGCACCAGAAGAAGCTCAACAAGGGTCTGGAGAATAAGATCATCTCACTGCAGCATAAACTGAATGAAATGGTATGCCTGAGGTTGATGAGTTTTTGCTGTCTGTGTTTGACTCCATAATATTACAGATCAGTGACTACTTGATTACAGACTGGGTTCACTTGGCATTATTTCACTAGATTTCAGAAATTGATTTACATTAATTTACAATGCGACTCTGGGTTGATTTTATATTTTCTCCAGCATAAACTGTAAATGCTATACATGACTAGCTCAGATAGCATTGTATTCTCTTATGTTTGGTAGCTAAATTCAAGATGTTCAATGTAGGAAGAATGTATAGTCTGACAAATATTTGCTGTGCGCTCAACCCCTAGCAGATGGTAATGATATCTTTCTTTCTCTCTTGTAGAAAGTGGATAACCAAGCAATTCCCGGATACAAGGAGGAGATAACAACACTGAAGAGCCATGTCACCGAGATGAAAGGGGTAGAGGTCCATCTCAAGACAAGCAAAAATCGTGTGGCTGAGCTTGAGGCAAAGGTTGCAGAACTCACACAGATAGTTGAGGTGAGCAAACCCGAGTGGAACGTTTAGTGGGGTTTTATGCTATTTTCGAATTAGAGGGTACAGGTTCTTCTGAACTCTGTTATGAAGTAGATTGTTTTCAGTATGCCAACATCATATCATCTTATGGTTGTATTGTTTGTAGAGATTGAAAGATTGATATCTCACATGAATTTCACTCTTTTCACCCCAGCACGAACGTGGAGAGAAGATGGATGTTCTGACGGAGAAAGAGCGTGCAGAGAAGGAGAACAAAGAGCTAGTGGAAAGCCTCAATGCAGAGAACAAACGACTCAGTCAGGAATTGGAGGAGGCTAAAAAGGAAGACTCAATGAAAGCAGCAGAAGGTTGGTGATCAAGATGCATTTTCCTTCCATTACAGTTCAATATTTACATTTAATGATCACGGTCAGTAATAGGGTGTTTCTGTCTACAAGTTATACCTAAATGTTAAATATTTTATTTCATACATGCCTTGGTTAATTACTTTGAGATATATTTCTCAGTATGTAATAGTCTAATTTTTTTCAGTACTGCTGAAAAAGAAATTTGAGGCAGAGAAGCAGCAGTTGATCATGGAAAACTCAGAGGAAAAGAGTGCCTACCAGAGATTGCTGAGGGAGTTCAATAGACTAGAGCAGAAGAGTGAAAACTTAGAGGAACAGATGGCCAAGATGAAGGGTGGAAATGCACACAAGGTTGGTACAGTACTTTGAACCTTTGTTTACTTAGAGTATAATTTGACTGATGGGGCAAAAGCAAGGCTGGTTCTCATAGATTAGTGTAACCATGGATATAAGTTAATGTCTACTGGTGTTATTTTGAGTGTTTTTAATTGATTGAATGAAAAGAAAAGTCCTCCCCCTTTCCTAATTCAGTTTCACACATTATCGAGTTTAAAATATATGGTTCTGAGGCTCACCAATTGATTTTGACAATGATAACCTGAAAATTAAATGTTGATATGATGCATGATGAATCTGAGTACCCCACTCAGTGAACATTTTGGAAGGGTACAGCTGACTTGTGTAATGATGTCACAGCTACACACCACACCCCTAACGTGCAGCTCTTTGGTTTACAGAGGACAGCCAGCAATGTGAGCAACTTAAGCGGTACTAGTGACAATGCCACAGAAGGCCTGGGCCCAGATGACTCGTCTGAATTCAGTTCCTTCATGGGTGATGATGTGAGATATACCAACATTGTCTTTTTATTTGCAATAGTGATTAACTCGCTCATGCATGGATACCCTGCTTATAGTCACTCAGCCCCATAGAGGTGTGGGGGCTAATTATAGGGTTTTAGTACCCTTTACGTCTTAAATCAATCTTTTCATGAGGTATCAAAATTATATGCTTCTATCATTTTCCTCCAACTTAGCCCACTAGACCACAAGGTGTCAATATTTTTTCATACCTTATCATCAATTTACCTTTATGTTAATGCTAAACTTAAAGTTTTTATATATATACAGTACTTTTCATGAAATTTTCCTTAAAATCAATCACTCTCATGTGACTTGAATTTAAAGCTGCATAATGCTTTGCACTGGCATATTTTGAATACACAAATTATTCCTCTTCAACAAACTGTGTCCAATACTCGGCACACAATCCACTAATTCATGCTATTATTTTTTATGCAAGGCACTGGCATTTTTTTTTTTGAGCATGAGATTATTGTTGATGCATACAAGCTGGAGGAATCAGTGCTGGGCACTGCAGACTTATGCATAATTTAATCTTGTTTTGTTATGGTTATGTTTCACCATTTTCTGACTTGATTTTTTTTTGCTTACCAAGGATTGGCTATCTGTAAGTTGAACTGCTTGTTTTTATACTCATAAAAATTTTAATAGTCTTTACAATACACAAAGAATTGGATTTATTAGTAGAAGAGTAACTTAATTTGTCTTTGGAAGGATAGAACTTTATCCCATCATATACAGTATCTGTATCCTTACTCAGATACCTACAATCTAAGAAAACAAAAAATATACAAGAGTACTGTATATGTTTTGATAATACAGTATATAATTACCTTTATAGTAATTCTCACTTAGGAAAATGTACATGCATTAATTTGTATGTACAGTACAGTAGAGTCTATTACTAAACTGTAACACAGAATTTGCAAGTGAAAATCCCAATACAGTAATGAATAATTTTGGTATTTTCAAATATATTGTACTACAGTAAACATTACTGCACTGTATGTGAAAACATCACATGAGGAATAAACTTATTTGTTGTTGGCATTTTTCGTGTCTTGTTGAAATTGAAGATATTGGACATGAAATATGAAATCACACTATCATAACCTTGTATGGGCTCTTGTAACATAGTGTTATACAGTATTATTCTCATACATTTACTTTTCTTTTTTTCCTCTATTCAACATTGACATTGTGTCTCTAGAATATATCCAAAATATTTTCTCTTTCTCACTTTGGCATGAAACAGGACATAGGATATGGGTCAGTGAGGAGTCGTGCCAGTGATGTGTCAGATACCAGCCGTAACCTGGAGAACATAGACTGGAGTTCCAGTAACAAGGCTAACAATGCCAGCCCAGCTGACATCAAGATCCAAGTTCCAGAAAAGGTCGGGATATGAGATTTTGTTGTATGGTGTGATGTTTTGTCATTAATAATATATTGTATAATGTCACAGCCAAATACCTTTTCACCTTTCCTGTCTGATGGTGAACTGCATGAAAAAATAAAATTGACTTTGATAGTGAGCCACCACAGATTTAACCTTCATCAGCACCCACCTTTAGTTGCTGCAAATATTGTACTGTACATACTCTATACAGTACCTATCACACTGAATTTTATCTTCTGTTATTGAAAGTTCTATAAATTAAGTAACACAATTGTGTTGGAATGTACAATGAACTCAAAATGATATTTTCATATTTAAAGAAAATCTTAGGGTCATAGGATTATTTAAGTCTATGCATGCAGATGAAGCTTAAGTAGAATGTTTGGTTTCGTACAGATCTTAATTTAATACAGTATACGAAAGAGGCATATTGCAACTTGCCTCTGAACTAATCAACTAATTCTTAGTTCACATGCATGAAACTAACAATACCAAGCGATTCCAAAGCACTTACTTTATATCATGCTGTAGCAAAGCAGTATAAGGTTACTTTCCAGAGATAACTTACTGCTGTGAAACTTAATGCATGGGTTATTGGTAAAGTTAGCTTGCTTTTCCATTCAGTTCAATGCATATTTACTACAAACATCATGTTGATTGAGACACTTTTGAAGGCAATCTTTCATTTTGTATGGTGGTTACTATTGTGACATAATGTATGTCCTGGAGTTTAGTAGCCACTTGTACAGTATTTTAAGAAGTGTTTATAATGACAGATTGTTGTAACTTGAGAGGAACATCTATATTCCCAAAATTCTTTTAGATAAATCAATACCTGTTGTATTTTTATTGAACAAATTACTCTTGGAATACTCTTAAACAAAATGTAATTTTCTAAAAGTTTGCCTCATTCCACAAAAACGATGTGTGAATACAGTATATAGTCTACAACTCTTCTGTCCCTCAGCTAACCAACATCTGCTAACTAACCTAACTCTTCAATCTACCATTCTTTCTTCTCTTGGGCTGCATGATGACTGAACATCTACTGAAAACCACTACTGATGCAATTGTTGCTACTGATTTGCTACTGCTGAACTGAACACTTCTCTCCGTGGCTTCTCTCGACAACACATGTCTCAGCAGCAAGTGGAGGACATCACACTTGTCCTCCAGCTGCAGAACAAAATGCGGGAACTAGAGAAGGAGCGGAGGACTCTTGCCAGGAAAGTTGAGCACCTGGAGTCCTCCGCTTCACCCACTGATGACCCACAGCATGCACAGGAGCTCATCAGGGTAGGGGGAGAGGAACTTGTGTCTGTCCAGGATAGTGTTAGCGGAAAGATAGAGTCGATGGATAGGTAGGTCTATACTATGGATAAGTAAATTGTTAAATTCATTGTAATTGTCACAATGAATAAACAGAGCAAGATTTGGGACCAATATATGAATTGAGTTTAATACTTGTGAGGATCAGGTAAACCCTTCCTTTGGTTTGTCATTCCTATATATTCCATATAAATACCCTGAATGATAGTTCATGATTTCTTAGTTGATATGTTACTATGTCCCTCAAAGACTTTATTGAAAATATTCAGTGCTAAGGATCATTTCAGATATGTTACTCTTTAAAAGATGAACAAACTACATCATACAGTATTAGTTTGATATTACAGTAATAGTGGTGTATATATAGACTTTATTAAGTTTAAGAAGAATATACCAAGTAACTACATTATTGGCCAGTGATGTATGAATGTCAGCTTATGAGGGAAAATTGCATGCATAATCTAACAAAAAATAATATCTTTTATAGAACCACAGAACAGTACTGCAATAACAAACAGCCTCTCTAGAATTATGATGTAGCTTATATATTAAGCAAACTAACATGCATGAAGCTTGCCTATCATTCTTAAATTTTCTCTCCAGTTTAATCTTCACACCTCATAATCCAGAGACTTGATTTATTTTAGTATTGGAATAAAAACTTCCACTGATCTCTCAACCTTCATCCTCACACCTCATTTTTCTTAATCCACATACATTATCTCACTGTCTGTCTCTCTTACACCTCAATATTCTTCTCATCCCCCTCAGCTGCAGGAACTTGAGATGGAGAATGCCAAGTTGAAGGACGACCTCACCAGGCTACGGAAATCCATCGCTGACTCTGAGCCGCAGAACAACAGGGTCCAGGAGTTCATGAGTGAGTGTTAACAAATTTTTTCACTTTACTTGTTTTGTTGTAGCACTGGAATGACAAACCTGTACAGATTCACGGTGATTTAATGGCAAAGGGGAAAGAAATACTGTTACCAAAAAAAAAAAAAAAAAAAAAATTCATTGTGTACAAGTTACGAAGAAGCTTCCAGATACAGTATTTTGTTTGCATTATTGACCAATTTCGATCTGAGGAACATAGCATATATAACACTTTAATTGTCTGGGTTATTACTGGAGATAGTGCAACATCACACCACTCATTAGTATCAGACAGAACCTTCAATCCCCCTTAGCATCAATAATTTATAGTGTCCTTTAGAGAGCAACTAGTACACATGGAAAAAAAGACGAAAAATAAATAAAATATATTACATCAATCTCAACACAAATACACACAAGATAATAACGAAAGGTAAATATAAAAACAATCACAGGTAGGCCCATGTAATAATACAGTATATTTGTGAAAGCCTCCATCTGGCCTGGGAGGTAATCACACGGTGGGAGGTTTCCATACAATCTGTCTGTCTGTCCGTGTGTATGTTTGTTTGTTTGTCTGGTATCTCGTCACCACAACATGATGGCAAAACTCCGTGACTGTACAGATGCTGCTGACTCGCTCCGGCCTTTCTTGTGTGTGTTTGTGTTTTCTGTGTGTGTGTGTGTGTGCTAATTTACAAGTATGTTTGTGATTGATGTGATTTGCCTGTTTGTTTTGGGTGGGAAACGACAATATTGAATCAGATAGTTATTAATTACCGTATAGAGTAATTAATCAGACAGTTAGTAAATTATAAGATCTTTCAAATACACCATTTACTGTTCACTTTATAAGGTCGTGTATCTTGATCCTTCTACTCGGAATGCGACCCTGTGAACGTGGAATGTAGGTGAGTGTGTGTGTGTGTTGTGTCCTTGCGTTTGTCCCCAGGGTAAAATGCTTATCACTTTTCCGTGCTATTTCCTGGTGCTGTTGGGTTGTCGTTATATTGTTTAGCGTGGCGTGTCCCCCCTTTAAATATCTGGCCTCTGGTTTGTTTACATCACTGTCTTACCAAAGTGACAATATATGGAAGGGAAGTGATAATTTATTCATGAGGCATTACAGTAGGTGCCAGTTCGATTTGTGACGTAGGAGATGGAAGAAGAATGGTAAATATATTCCTAGTAAAGGGAATGGCATTGACACGGTGGCGGTAATTGTGTTGTTTGGAAATGATTATTGTAGGTGGAGCGAGTTAATGACAGCCTGTGGTGGATCAAGGAATTCAGACAGATAGTGAAGGAACCATATGGTCTCGTGAGAGAAGTGAGGTCATCTGGCTGTGGTGTTGTAAATGTGTGTGTGTGTGTGTGTGTAACAGTGGTGAATATTTCCCTTTTAAATGTATGTATGGGTGAGTATTTGTAAGTGTGTGTGCGCGCGCAGGTGCATTTTTTGTAACGGTGTGTATTGCATACAAGTGCACACTCGTTGTGTAAGCGTAATACTAAGGTACGCGCTGTCTACGTTGCCATAAATGTACCGGTGTGTGTGTGTGTGGTAAGTAGAGGAGGAGTGGTTGTGTTGCGGCAGTCTGAGAGTGAAGGAACAGCAGCAGCCTACATTCCAGAGGCTGTGGAGCGCATCACACTACCAGACCACAACACATTGAGGAGAGATGGCGCGCAGGAAGGGCGGCAAAGATTGGGGCAAAACAAAAGACGTGCGGAGAAGGAAACGAGGAAAATACAAAAGAGGGGAAATCACACATAAAATAGGGGTAATTATAGGGTGGGGTGTATAGTGTACGTGATGTAGGGTGTTTGTTTGAGGTTGTATGGTATAGGGTTGGGTATGTAATATGGTGGTGTGTGGTACAGTGAGTTACAGTGTGATATGTACTGTACGTGGTGTGTAGTGGAGAGGAATGATACATATACACACTAAGTAGGTTGTGATGAGTCGTGATATGGATGGTTGGAGGTTGTTTGTTCGTGGTCACCCCGTTGAGAAGAGATGCCATATCACAAGATGGATAGATACCGTAGTGTATATAAATTAGGAGAGAGAGGGAAGTGGATAGATAGATGAATATATAGATAGATAGACAGATAGATAGATAGATAAATGGACGAGTTATAAGGAGCCAGAGAGAAGGGACAGCAAGCACGGTAAAATCTGTAAAGAATTGGGAGAAAATCTAAGAGTTGAAAATAATTGGATAGGGTCTGAAGGGGCGTCATAACCCAGAAAGTACTAAGAAATGTATGACTGAATTATATAGACACATATTTATTATTTCCAGTGGGTAACCTGTGTGTATGTTTGTGTGTGTTCTTGTGATGGTGTGCGTGTGTGCGTGGTGTGTCTGTGTTTTGTGTGTGTGTGAGACTTTATGTGCGTGCGTCACCGCCCTTACATAATCTCGTGGGAATATATATTTGCAAAAAAGTGTGCAAGGAGGGAAGACGAGAACACAGACCAGACGAAATAAAGAAAATAATTAGTTAATCACAGCCGGAAGGAGGGGTGATGAAGATGCTTGTAGGGGAGGGGCAGGGGGAGAGAAGAAGGGGAAGGAGGGGAGGGGAAGGAATAAATGAAAGAAGGGGAGGAGGAGAGAAAATTTAATGAGTAGAGGACGACAGTACGAAATAATGAAGGATAAGAAATTGGAAATGAATTTAGAGAAACACGAGAATACGAGGAAGGCAAAGAGTAGGATATGAGGAGAGGAAGAGGATGAGAGGGGAAGAAAATGGGAGAAAAGGAAATGGACAAGAAAGAGTGTGAAGGGAGAAGAGATTACAAGAGAGGGAGAAATGGAGAGAGGAATAGGAGGGAGTGATAGTGGAGGGGGAAATGTGGAGAGAATTTGGAGGGGAAAAAGGGAGAGGTGTTGCGAGTTATATTGGAGGGTAGGGGAGGGAGTGGGAGGTGTTGGATGATGAAGGAAGAGGGAGGGAGGTGGAGAAGTTGGGGGTGATATTGGAGGTGAAGGAGGGGGAGGTGTCGGGTGATGAAGGAGGAGGGAGGAAGTGAAGGGAGGTGGAGAAGTTGGGGGTGATATTGGAGGGGAGGGAGGGGGAGGTGTTGGGTGATGATGGAGGAGGGAGTGATTCAACAGTCTCCAGGCATCCCTCAGACGGTCCAGATCAACACATAGTCTCTCTCTCTCTCTCTCTCTCTCTCTCTCTCTCTCTCTCTCTCTCTCTCTCATTTACAATAATAGAAACTAATAATAATAATTTAAGATGAGAATGGTGTCACACGTGCATTATACGAACCACAGAATGTTTGTGTGTGTTGATGGGGCGTCATTTGTGCCTCATTGATTTATATTGTTGACAAATATTGGAAACGTGATCATAACACGTGGGAAACTCGTACAACAATATCCAGCCTGAAAACTAAAGTGACGAATGTGTAGAAAATAAAATAAAATAAAAATGAAGAGAAACTAAATCGTAATGTATATGATATTAATTAAATTCTGAGTGGCTGAAAAAAAAATGATGGTTACGTGAATGAGAAATATTTTACTACCAAAATAAATTGTAGAATAGAATTTGAGAAGAGAAACTAAAAACATAATGATGGTAATTTGAGTGACTGAAAAAAGAGTGATGATTATACGTTAATATGAAAATAATTTACTACCAATTATAGATGTGTGTAAAGTGCTGTTGAACTGAAGAAAAGTTACTTAAGTGGAACATAAGTGAATGATAAAGAAAAGGAAAGTTATAGTAATTAATGTACCTGAATGTTAAAAAAAAAATGTTGATATGTTTAGTGTTGGTGTAAGAAGGTGTTAATTTATTGCGTGTTGAGTGTAGTTAAAAGTTTAGGAAAGTAATGGGACAAGGTTGTAAGAAAGTCGTTAAGTGTAGGCTAAACGAGAAAATAATACGAGTGTAAAATGTTGACTGCTTGTGAAGTATAATAGTAGGTGTCTGGTATGTGTTAGTAAGTGTAATAAAAGTGTCAAGTGTAGGAAAACAGTAAAATAAATCTAGTGCGGGTGTAAATAAACTGGTAGTATTTTTTTTTTTTTAATTAAGTGTGCCAGGTGTAAGGAAGATAGATAAAACATTCTATAGTGAGGGTATAATTATGGAAGCAGTAATGTTATATATATATCTAAAGAGTAAATACAGTGTTATAGCAGTGAAGTGGTACAACTGTATATAACGTAATTGTGTCATGAACAGTATAATATATTCAGTGTTGTGAGTGTCTGGTATTATTAAGGTGTTCTAGTAAGAGTATACAATAGCATTTAATTAGTTGTCGTAATAGTGTAAGAATATATTAGGAAACCCTGTGATGTTGTCAGAAAATTGGAGATATAAGAGTCCTTCAAATATTGTCATGAAACACCACTAATATGGAAGGAGCTTGTTTTATGGCATAAGCAGGTATAATTAGAAACCTCCAATTTTCATAAACGATCACAGGCTCCTTAAAGTATTAGAAAGGTAAGGAGGTAAGGAGGGTAGTGTAGTGTAGTGTGGTGTGGTGGGTGTGTCGCGGTAGCCACCACCACCACCACTTCCGTGATATCAGCTGGGAAGTGTAAACAGTGCGTGATGGTAGAGTTCTCAGGTAAGGAAGGAGGAAGGTGGGGGTCTGTTCATTCGCACGATTTGAAGCCCCTAATCAAGTACAGTACTCCCATCCCCACCACCACCACCACCCCTCAGTACAGTCTCACCCCCCCCCCTTCCTACACTCTTTGCATATCTCTCCCTCGTGGGTTGCTGATGGTGTAATGATTAACATACTCGCCCAACACGCGCGAGATCCTGGGTTCGATTCCCGGGTCAGTGGAATTGTTGGACATTTTTACCCAGCCCTCTATGTCCCTGTTCACCTAGCAATAAGTAGGTACCCGGCTGTAAGAGGCTGTGGGAAGATGTGTTGAAGTAATAACACTGACTGCCTTAATGACCAAAACTATGAGTCGATAGGCAGACAGCCATAAATATTCCTTTTATCCTCCCTCGTAATTGAAGAAAACTAAGAATTATGTTGAGGGCTGATATGGTTTTGTTTAGTTATTGTGTCTGGTCGATTATTATCCTCTTATAAAGGAACGAGATCATTTAAACACGATGTTAATTATCTGTGGTCAGTGTACGTACAAAAGTTTCGCTCGTGTTTTTATATTGGTAGAAAGGAGCGAAATAAATCTGGTTTGTTCGGTATAACGTTTCGTTCATTTTTTATATTTGTGAATAAAAAGCATCATCCGCAATATTGGTGATGATGGACACGACTTGTTAACCTGGAGTGTATGTACAGTTGGTCTCAGAAATTCTTACACAGGTATATGGAAAGAGAGGTCATTATTCTGGAGTACTGCAATGAATGGTCTACCAAGTGACTCTATGACTGTAAAACAACAAGCCTCATAATAAAGCTGTATTGTAGTTACGTAGTCTTACATTATCTGTATGTTGTAAAAAAAAAACTCGAAAACAAAGGCGTGTGTACGAATTTTTGTGGTCAATAATACTGTACATATATTTGGTGTTGACAGATGTTCATTTGTAGCGACTGTACCTCCAGCATTATATTATACAACAGCAGGCGTATACAAAGTGACTATCTCCATTCATTAACACCACGGAATGTCAATGTAACAACAAAATAATGAGGGTAGGTGGGGAAGGGGGATTACACGAGCCTTCAGAGCGTTCGAGCTAGGAAACAGACATACAGTATTACAATATACAACAGGCGTAAGGGACATATATTAACACCACGGACTGCCAATGTAAACAACAAACTAACGAGGGAGGGAGGGTACAGCAGGTGGAGGGGATTTACTCGAGCCTTCAGAGCGTGTGAGCAAGAAAACAAACCATTGACTTGACTGGGGTTCCGCTCTCTGCTTCACTGACTTTCTGTTATATTAGTTGACGTCTTGATTATTACATGTCATATCCTCCTTGTGGTCATGAACACCTCAATACACTCGGTAATTGGGATATCAGACTGTGAACACATTTTATATATTAACACCTCGTTGCTTTCATTCGACATAGACTCGCATACAGTACAGTCGGCGGCAAAAGTCTTGTCGCCTCACTTGCTTCACCGAGGCACGCGATGTTCATAGACTCGAGATTATGTGTAGAAAACATGCGTATTTCTCGAGTCCATGAACTTTGTTTGCCTCGGTGAAGCAGGTGAGGCGACAGGACTTTTGCCGCCGACTGTACACTCGTGATACATAATTTCTTACCAGAGTGTGAGGGGCAGAAAGCTTCGAATCGCCTGGTATTGCTCATTTCCCCACCCAGTACACCTGCAGAGGCTAGGTTCGAATAAAGGGTATGTGTGAAACCTGCCGTTCGTCTCTGGTCAGGGATTTCATATCACGAGTGTACATGCTTGGAAAATTGAAATATCAGGCAGAACACATTTATATATTTACACGTCAATGCTTTCATTCGTCATATAGGCTCATAAACTCTTCAGGAAAATTGGGATATCAGACTAAACACATTTTTATATTTACGCGTCAATACTTTCATCCTCCATATAGGCTCAAATATAAGTTTGGAAAATTGGTATATCAGACAGAAGACGTTTAATCATTTACGCCTCATTGCTTTGATTCATCATACGTTCATAAATGCGTCACTAATCATTGAGTCGTTAACGTGTGTAGCCAGTCCATAATCCATCAGAGGTTAGCCAATATTTATTTACCTTACCAGCGAGTCAGGAAACGGTTCATTTCACCCTTTCCGTGTTAACTCGATCGGTTCTTTCAACATTAGCTCATCTACACTTAAACATATTTGCTTCAGCGCACACACACACACACACACTCTCATTCTCAATCCTGCTAAGGTACAAATAAGTAAGAACACACACACACGGACACATATCAGTTCAGCGTTTTGTCATCAGCATACACACACATACACAATCACCTCAGCAGGTCACAGTTTTGTCCTTAGCACACATACACACACACACATCAATTCATCGTTTTGCTTATCAACACGTAAAAATGTCAATTCAACGTTGCATTATCAACATGTGTACAGGTTGGCACACTGAAGGTCAGTGAGACATTTGTCCCATCAGTATTGTTCTGTAAACATTAACGTGCCTCCTCATACAGTATTTTGTTATGTGTGTGTGGGGGTGTTGGGGGGGGGAGGGGGACTGGACTCCAGGATTTTACCTACTTTCCCCACATCAATACTTCCCATTTTCTCTGATATCACACACACACAGCTATTTGCCCACTCCCCCATTATATCTCTCTCTCTTCATGACTGTTTACAACAGTTGTTTTTGTGAGAATGTTAAGGATTACTTACACCTGATGTGCGGCCAATCGAGCACACACACACACACACACACACACAGACTATCGTGAGTGAGCAATGATAGACCCCTACCCCCCCTCCCCCAAGTTGGTTTACAAGGCTGTCCTCCTTCCGTTATACTGTTCTCTCAACCACAACTAATACAACTTCTCACATCACCACTTGCCTCTAATATTGGTCTACTAATTAGATTACACAACTCCTCAAAAATGTAGAAATAAAAAGAAAATTATCCCATATAGTTTAATTTAGGGACATCAAAAAGAACAAAAATTTTGGTGGGTCAGATAATATCATATTACTTTTCACCTTTTTTAATTAATTCTCTATTCTACCACAAACCTATGCCAAGGCTGAGTAATGGATCATACACCCTTAATAATTGTGAAAGTCTAAGGAGAAAACCACCAACATTTCACACACATACTTATGATACAATTTATTTTACAGGAATGAAGTAATAAGATGTGTGCGGTTTGTTTTTTTATTATTATTATACACTGGTTGCTACGGTGATCAGATTTTAGATAACTTTCGACATTCTGGAACTGTACTATTATTGATGATGTGCGTGGACGCTTTTGAGAACTAGTGGTACAGTTGATATATGCGTTGGAAAAGTTGAAGCAAAAATTTCAGTGATATGAGGAAAAGTACAGAAACCCCCCCATCTGTCTCCTATCCCACCTCACCTCCTCACAGTCATTTATCTGGGGATTTCAGAGAAAGTTTTCTAACCAAATAAAGTTAGATAATATGATCAACATACTGTACCCATATATAAATACCACCTTTGCTTACACCATATCTTCCCCTAGTCCTCCAAGTCTCATGGAAACCTGGTTACAGTTTTGAGTGGCAGAGTTTGAACTTGAATCTGTACTTACTTCTGTACTGTACTTACAATATGGCTATTGCAGAGAGCCAGAGAGTACCCACTACAGCTTCCTATACCCCAATGGCTACTCCATAATAAATTGTATAGAGACCACATGCTTGGCTAGAGTTGTCCTTCCTCATTCTGTTGAAATATTGAGAGTGTCTTTCATAATGCCTCCCCCAAACTTGATGGTCCTGGCACCATGACGTTTTCACACGGCCGGCACCTCAGCCCTCCTCTGTACCTGCCCCATACACACCACCGGCACAGTAATCGCAGAAGGCAGGCACTCCCAGACATTCTCAGTGTAGTGGAGGGTGCTAGCCGTGTTCTCACTGCCCACACTCAGCCATCAGACATCTATCACACATCCTCTCCTTCCCCACTGACTCCCATTAGCCATGTCTTAGCTGCGAACTCCAAGACATTAGACATCTATGACACGTCTCACCTGGTGCACGTTAGCCATGCTAGGGAGGTCACCTCTTCTCATATTGCAATGGGGACAGAGGGAACCACCAGCCATGTTGTTCTCGATAGCCACACTGAGCCGATAGACATCTATGACGTATCTCCTCTTCTTCCTCCTCCTCCTCACATCAGCCATGCTCCTCGTGTTGCAGTGGGAATGGTGGAAAGAGTCACAGGAGGCAGGAGAACAGTGAGTGTGACAAGTGGAAGGGAAATGAAGCTGAGAGAGATAAAGGAAGTCAGTCTGGAGCTCTCTGAGTCAAGTTATACAGAGAATGAAGTCAGGAGATCAAAATTCATAAGTGAAGCTGAGGCCAAAAAATTAGCTGCAAGAAATATAGGATCATCGAGAGAATCTGTGGCAAGTGATACAAGATCATCAAGAGAATTGGAGGCAAAAGAAATAGCATCTAGGGAATTGAATATAGGAGAAAATGGACCAAGAGATGTGTTGAGAAGAAAAATAGGACAAAGAGAATTAGGGGTAAGGAAAATATTGAAAAATGTAGGAGTAAGAGAAAGAGAAGTGAAGGACACTAACTTAGAGAAAAGGGAAATTGGATTAAGAGAAACAAGAATACGAGAGGTAGGGCTGAAGGAGTCGCATTTTGTAGATAGGAGAAAGCCTAGTGTTGAGGTGAGAGAGGACATAGATTACATTGATAATTCAAGTGTGCTAGGGTCAAGATGGCAAGGCGTGGATGACTCAAATGAGAAGATATTACAAAAGAATTATAAAAAAGAAAGATATAAGGCAGAGGATCACACCAGTGAGAAGATAGGTGGACAAAGAGATGACTTTTCTAGGGAGAGGACAAGACGAAGGGTGGAGGGTTCTTCTACTGAGAGAGTAAATAGTCAAGGAAAGAGTATTTCAAGAGAAAGGAGAGGTGTACAAAAGGAAATGGATACTGCTACTGAGAAGATTGGCAGAATTGAGGGAGAGGACTATTCTGCTGCTGACTGGGTAAGACGACGAAGAGGAGAAGAGAAATCTAATGGTAGAATAAAAAAAGGAGGTGATGGACCTATGGAGAGAAAAGAGGGAAGAAGAGATGCTCATTTCAGCGAGAGGTTAGGGAGACAAAGTGAAAGGATAGGAGAACAGAGGGGCAACACTGAGGGGATGGGAGGATGGCGGGAGGAGGAACATTTTGGTGACAGGATAGGACACAAAGCATGGACAAGGACAGAGGATGTGAGGGAGGGAAGGAGTAAGACGAGGGAAGACAAGGCAGGGAGTGGGAGGAGGAGGAGGTGGGGTGAAGATGTTGGTGGTGGTGAGGAAGAGCATCGATTCTGCTGTGCTGTCGCTCGTATGAGACTCATCATCCACCTTCAGACTCTTCTGCGAGGTAGTAACTTGGCCAAATGCTGTAGGTCTCAGTGTTGTAAGAGTTTCCAATAATGTAATTTTAATTCAGGACGAAGCAAATTTTCAAGCTTAGGTTCCCTGGCAGATGAGATAAATATTTCCTCAGTACAGTATCAATATTTTCTCCATCTTTTGTTAAAAACTATTATGGGGTTACTGTATGATCAAATATGTAGCCATGTACTATTATAGTTAGTGTGCAATTGTTTAGATGCTGTTGGTAGATTCAGCACAGAATGTAAATCACATGGAACCTCTCTTGATTTAAGAGTACCACCACTGACCTCCTTTCCTTCTTCATCTTCCAGAGCAGTTTGAGTCACTACAAGATGAGCTTGAGCGCCGGCGAGAGGAATGCATCCAACTGCGTACCGTGCTGGCCAACCGAGCCCATGACATGCGAGCCCTCACACAGACCTCGTACGGCAAGGATGTGGACATCGTCAATGAAGACGGGGAGCTGGCCGTGGCTTACCAAACACAGAAGCAGGTTAACAGGTTAGTACACATAAGGAGGCAATCACAGGTTAAGGGGCCAGTGACCATGTAAGCTGATTGATGGTAACCGATTCCTCAAACTGTGTCAGGAAGTGCAATATGGAGAGATCAGTAACCTTCAGTTTTCCCCTTTTTGATATTACAGTCTTCTAGTGTTAGCCCAAGTGTAGTATCTAAGGAAAGTTGTTGTTTATGGGTCAAGTGTAGGTGTTTTGTAAATGTTCGGTAATGGGATTGCTTTCCTCTGATCCAATATTGTACTCACCATTCATACTCACCTGTTTAGAACTACTGTATTTTCATGTGTCAAGTAGTATAACCTTTAATATATATAAGTAAAAATTAAACGTGGTCATATATTTGAGCAATATATGTTCTGAATTATGACATTTAATGGCACCATTGCAACAATTGTGACAATTTGTCATATAGAGTTAATATGATAAGTAATGATATTTCATTGGCAGAATGAATTGATCGCTACCTGTGTATCTTAAAATTTCACTGTTCATGAGGCTTGCAGAAGTTGCTGATACTGTATAGTATGGTACTGTTCAACTCTATTTGTGCGGTATGTCACTTAACTGATCATGTAGGGATAAAAACACTTTTATATCACCTTCAGTTGAAATATAGTTTCCTGTAGCTCTTAGAATCCCTCTTTAGCCCATTCATAAATTTCAGATAATTCATGGGTTACCATAGTTCACATAAGAGATTGTGAGTGTATAACAGTAAAAAAGAAAACTCAAGTATCCAGTAATAATAATTGTAATGAAAGAGGCGTGTATTTCAGGAAATTAAAATTGATGCATACTGTTATCAAAATTTTAATTTGTTGTGAGCAGATACAGTAATTATTCTAATTCAGTACACCAAGCAAGGTGTGTTGATGTGTCAATTTATGTAGCACACAACAGTCATTACCACTCTATAGTACCTTTACATATTTATAGTTTATGTTTAACTGAGCCCTCCCCTGCCCCCCTCACACACACCACTGCCCTTGGATTCTCAATAGACGGTAAGAAGCAGGATGTCCCAAATAATTTTTGCGTTTTGTTGAGTTAGTTGTTGTGGATGTTCATAATATGTTACAGTACTGTACCGTACTCTGAGAAAATTTGTGATTATGTATGTATATTTATTTACTATTATACATGAATATGGTATTTGTACACATATACAGTACATAAAATGTGGAGGAAGAAGTTGCTTCACATTTAATTAATTGATGATGCCATTTTCCCTATGATTTGTCAAAGAGTTAATGTATCATTTGGCATTAGCTAGAGTAAAATGCACATCCCTTCAGAAAACTTTACCTAGCATTGTGGGAGGGAACTTCTGCCTCTCCCTGTATAAAGTGAAGATATTTGTATATGATGAAAAAATACAGTATTCAGTGTTGAAAGAAAATTGCATGGAAGTTACTGTAGATGTCTTTAGCTGATATTTCTGCCATCTATTTTGATGTGTTGATGTGTTTAAGGTAGGTAGTTTTTGTACAACATGTATCCTGTATTGACCTACAAATTATAATTGTTGATCATGTACTGTAGAGCCATTACCTGGGATAGCATGTTCTTTGGTGAAGAAGGTAAAAGACAGTGATTAATGGGATGATGACATATACAAACAAATTAATTTCATGCTCTACATGTGTTGCATTAATTGTAGTATATGTAGTTGTTTGGCCATTAACACTGATTTAGAAATGTGTTCATAGGCTGAAGTGAGACTGAAAGTGCATGTGCTATAAGTAGAGATAAATGAAATAGGCAGATTGTAGAAGATATTCATAAATATCATTATATCTCATGAATATTAATTGGTTACTTATCATCTACAGAATTCTTACCAACCACACTACAGAATGTGTTTGTTGCGGTAAAACTTAGCTGCTGCATTTGTAGATGATGCCTCATTCCTCTAGTTTGCACCCTAGGAGATAAATAACCAACACTTGCACTATACGTCCCATCCTTACCTCTTGTCACCCATCCCAACCCCATTCAACACAACCTAACCCAAACTAAACTTGCCTCACTTCACCTCACAGACAACTGGAAGATGAGCTCAAACTCGGGAAGCATCAGTACCGTGAGATGGAGGTGGAGTACAAAGGTGAGCTGGAGCGGCTGAGACGAGACAATGAGCGACAGCAGAAGCTCCTGGCACAGAACCTGACCAAAGGTGACTTGTCCTCCTCCAACCCTGAGGCTCTCCTGCAGTCCGAAATCATGAGGCTCACTTCCGAGAATTTGGTAAGGGGCAGATCATCCTGTTGTAGTGATGGGATTAAATATGTGAAGGCACAAGTAGGAGTTTATCAAATGGAGTTCTTGTGTAGATTGTGTGAATCTAATTTTATGGGTAGTGTATATTAATATTACAGTGCTACCCCATTCCTAATCTTAGCACAACTCACTCCAAACCCACAACCTCACAAACCTCTCTCTCTTCCTCTCTCTTGCACAGAACCTACAAGGGCAGGTGGATACCCTCACAGAGCAGCTCAAGAAATACAAACGATCTCTTCGTGTCTATGCCAAGAAGCTCAAAGAGGCCGGAGGTAAGGCCTTTTATTTTAGTGTATAAGTATAAAGACAGAGTGTAGAAAATATACACCACTCAAGAAGAAAAGTTGTTTAAAAGGTTTTGTTGGTGATGTAAGATTAGGCTTGTTGACCTGGAAATTTGCTTATATATTGTGTCTCTGCATTGTCTAGTCAAAATATTACCCATACTGTACTGATACTTTATGTTTAATGATATGCTGAGAGAAAATATTTACAAGCATTTCATCCAGTATATCAAATTATTGTAATGAAGGAAAAGTTGGGTAAGAACTAATGACTTTGACTGTACCATTGTCTGTACGTCTCCTGACTGACTAACATTACAGGCCCCGGCAGCAAGAAATCTTCATCTCATGGCAGTCCGTATGGTAAGACAGGTGTCCAACCCAATTGGCTCAGTGGGACATGTGCAAAGAAAGTCAAAGGTTATGTGGTGATGATAACTGGTACAATGACTCAATGACATTACATAGAGCTATTGTACCGGTCGTTGTCGTCATCTAGTCCTTAACGTTTCTTTTATACAGCTTAATGTTGCACGTGTTTTCGCTTCAGGCATAGCCGTAGAAATATAAAGTACTGTGTATGAATGTTGTCGTAAATAATAGCCATGTTTTGCAGAAAATGAGGGATGCATGTGATTTCCTCGGGAGAAGTTAGATACTTAATTCTGAAAAGGGCAAGACAAAATTTAAACAATGCAGAAAATACATAATTTGAGGTGTTAGATGTCTTACAAAATAGCTAGTGGTTATAATCTTGTGAAAAAATGCCCAATGTCTAAATTCTAACAGGTATTGAACACTGTTATGAATGGAAGATGCAGTGTCTCCTTTTTTTTAATACTGTATTATCACTGTGAGCTGTTAGATATCAGCATGAAGCCTTTGTATATTTGCCATTACATAGCTATGTTGTGATACCTCTCATTTTATATATTGCATGCAAATTGTAATATTCTGTTAACACCTGGACTGATTTGTCACATATAAATAATTTGATACTGTACTGTACTCAGTTTGGGGTTCACTGAAAGGCAAAGTGGCACAGTTTGAGTGCCTTACTTTTTTAAATGCCAATGAAAGTACAGTGGATGCAGGGGGTATTAAGTTTATGTGAGTTAAGAAACGTGATGCTAGAGTGGTCTGTGTATTAGACTGCACGGAGTGTGTGCGGCAAGATGTTTGATGAGTATTGTATTATTACTGATTAATATTGTTATGCAAGGAAATTTTTTCCTGAATAGTAAATGGATTGTTTTGTACTTCAGTTTAATAATGTGCACTGAGAAGTTTTTCAAGTGCATGCCAAATATGCTTGTAATATTATTTTTTTCAGCATGAAAGTGTTTATGCTCTGTGTACTAAACCACTTTCCATAGTTGTTAAGCCAGTGTGGGATACTGTGCATACTTTATGATAATTTGTATAATGGCATTGGTTAAAATAGTCATCCTTTATTACACTTGAAAATGACATGTCAATTTGAACAGCTATAGTGGTTAGGTTCAGAAATTTTGTTGATTGCCAGAGAGTCAATAGAATTCTTGCTCACTCACTCCATTTGACCCTCATTTACTTGTCTCATCAGGAGGAGACCCACCAGACCTGCTTGAGGTGGGTGGAGGCACAGTGGAGAGCGGGGAGGTGATCCCCATCATACGCAAGAAGGAGCGAGATTACATGGGCATGTTTGAATATGACCGACGGGATGAGATACAGATCATCAAGGTTCTTATATATGGTAAGTATCCACCAACTTTATTGTTTACTTATTTGTTGTTAATAAGTCTTTAGCAAGACCATTTCTTAATCAGTGACAGAACTGAACCTATTGGGTATGTTAAAGTCACTCATTTTGATAAGAGTTGTTCATTGATTTATAAATTTTCATAGGAGCAGATATTTAATTGTCCCCTCGTACCATCATCTGCAGAACTGAAACCTCGAGTAGGAGTGACCTTGTTACCTGGCCTACCTGCCTATATTCTCTTCATGTGTATACGCCACACGGACCACATCAATGATGATGAAAAGGTGCGCTCTCTGCTCAACAACATCGTCAATGGGGTCAAACGAGTCATCAAGAAGCGGCACGAGGACCTTGATTCAACTGTGCTGTGGCTGTCCAACGTGTTGCGGCTCCTCCATAACCTGAAACAATACTCTGGTGACAAAGCGTTCCAACCCGAGAACACTGTCAAGCAGAATGAACAGGCCCTCAAGAACTTTGACCTTTCAGAGTATCGACAGGTGCTGTCAGACATCGCTGTGTGGATATACAACGTGAGTTATTGTACTCTGTCTAATCTTCATATACAGTAACTGCCCAGATAAATATTTTTTTTAAACAGCAAAACCCAGACTGTTCATTCAAGTACTCATTAGATCCATTGATGCCAAAAAAAATTATGAGAAGTTTGTATCAAAAAGAGTTAAAAAATATAAGTGTGTTTATTGTTGTTACAGGGTGTGATCAAACTGATGGAGGAGAAGGTTCAGCCACTCATCGTCCCCTCCATCCTAGAGCATGAGGCAATTGCTGGACTATCTGGCAACAAACCTGGTGGCATGAGAGGTGAGCAACATTATGCTTTGCTAATGTCTGCCTTTCTCCAGCAGCTGATCGTAGATGTCCATAAATAGTATATACATGGTTGTAGAAACTTATAAGCTTTGCATCTGATTAGTTAATGTGGCTCTTAACCCATGAGTGATGAGCTTTGATGCTCATGTGTACCAATATCCATATTGATACTTTTCTGCATCAGAAAAAAATTCAGTAAAGTCTTTAAGAAGTATACAAAGGAATAATAAATGGATAGTGACTACTAAGCACATTAAAATTAAATGAAGTACAGTAGTTAAAAGATTTTAAATTCTATAAATAAATGAGTTCTAAGCCTCCCTCTTCCTCCTCCTACCACAAACAGGACGTGCGGGAAGCCTGGCAAGGGAGCCAGAGTCGCCGGTGGAGCCCCAAAAGGCGCTGGACCTGCTGTTGAAGGAAATGACTCAGTTCTACCGCACCCTGGCCATGTTCGGCACTGACCCGGAGCTCATCACTCAGGTCTTCAGGCAGGTCAGTATCATGTTGATGTTCTGTGTACAAACACACTCAGCAGCACTCTTGTCATTTTTTTATATTTATGACAGAGAGTAAAATGTCAGAGTTTATAAGGTTTATGATGTTTAGGTGCACAGAATCCAATTTACTGTGTTCATCTCTGTATAAAGAAGTCAATAACTTGTAGAACTCCCCACCACTTTATACTGTATAATACTATATATGTCAGTACTGTACATACATGATGACTATGAAAACTGAACTCCACCTCCCAGATCTTCTACTTCATCTGTGCTGGGTCCCTAAACAACTTGCTGCTGCGTAAGGACATGTGCCACTGGTCAAAGGGAATGCAAATTCGATACAACCTGAGCCACCTGGAGCAGTGGACGAGGGACATGAGGCTACACGAGGCGGGGGTCACTGACACACTTGCACCAATCATACAGGCCGCACAGCTCCTCCAAGCTCGCAAAACGGATGATGATGTGCATTCCATATGTGACATGTGCGACAAGTTATCAGTGTCCCAGGTAAAAACTTTATATTTTCACTCATAAACCTAGATAAGATAAATAGAATTCTTTTAACATAATACTGTATTATAAAATAATGCCAGGTACTGTATATACATACATGTATATTTGTGTTGCAGATCATCAAAATCCTAAATCTATACACCCCGGCTGATGAGTTCGAGGAGCGTGTGCCTATCACCTTCATACACAAGATCCAGGCCAAGTTGCAAGAGCGAGCTGAGGGGGAGCAAGCACAGGTAAAAAGCAGTGACATCATCAGTGTTGTCATGTTGTTGTACTGATTGTATTGATAGCGTTAGTAGTACAGTATTTGTGTCCTTATCATTATTGTAATTCTTTCTCACATTCCTAATATTTTTCTTGATTGCAGGCGACACTGCTGATGAACACCAAGTTTGCCTTCCCTGTGCGCTTCCCTTTCAACCCATCCACCATCCACCTTGAGGACATTGAACTCCCAGATGCCCTCCCTCTCTCTATGCTCAAGAAGGTGTAAGCAAACACCCTTGATGGCATAAGCAATTTATCCCCTAAAGATGAGTACCAGGATTTGGTGAATCCTGGAATGGCTAGTTACTGAACGTGTAAACAACTACTGTACTTATTTATGCCCTAGCAAGATTGAGTAAAGCCTGAAGTGACCAGTTCTCTAAGAAGGTTCAAATTGGCTGCCATTAATAGTGTAATCATTTATAAAAGTGTTTTTAACCACCATAGGCTATACATGAGAAGGTGTAGATGAGCAGCTGGTGGTTGAAGTAAATATCATACTATATGTAACATTATAGGCCTAGTCATACACAGCTTCAAGACCCTGTTTATCATAGTATGACAATACAGTAGTAATTCCATGCTACAATAAGAATTCATCACAATACAAGTTTTAATTTGTTGTCATTGCTTAGTGAGATACCAGACAATAATAATTGAGTGGCCAACTGGGTTGGCTACATTATCAATTACTCAAACAAAGGGAGGAACTGCATCTTCCTTTCATAGATGCTATATATTGGTGAATATGTTGGCTCTCCAGGAATCTCATTTCTATAATATATCCTTGGAGAAACAAGACAAGGTTGGTTGATATTCTAAATTTGTAAACATCCTTTGTACAGAGTAAGAGCCAGACTGTTTGTTACTACTGATGATGTATTCTGAGCTATTCTCTTTTCAAATATCATAAGTATGTATTGGGATGTTTAAAACATCTTTTATTTCATCATCAGTTAGGAATATTGCTTGGCTCAGATTACGCATATACAGTAAGTAAGTCTTTATGTGGAAGCCACAGTTGGCTTATAATTAGTTGTTTGCTGTTTCATGTTGTGCAGACTGTTTGATTATTGGCAAATGCTGCAGTAGGTTGTAAAGAAAGCTTTGATTCAATTGCAAGTACAGTACAGTACTGGAATGGAGCTGATTGCATGCATCTTTACAGTCGTTATTTTCCTTCATTCTATGTTAATGGAAGCATAATGTATTTGAAGAGACACTTTTAATAATGATGTTTAGTTAAATTATTAGTTAAGTATCATATCAACAGTATGAATTTCCTTCATTCCATTTCCACCATGTAAGGAGAAGCCAACATTGACAACAGTAAACTAGGCAGTTAGTAAGGCATCTTGCCCGAATGGTATTTCAACATATGTGATTCAAGAAAATATTTATATTAAGCATGACTTTTGGCTAACTGGATATCATCACTACTGTGCAAGCTTTCCCACAAATAGCATTTTTATATTCACTACTTTCAATTTGCCTGGGTTTTCACACCATAATTATCGACCCTTTCTTATTACTGTAAGAATATAGTCCATAACTTAATAACTGAAGAGAAATGGAAGATTACCTCTATACATACCACCAGTCCAGATGCTTGATTATTTGACATATGATGCAAGTCAACCTTTTATAGGAATGGACTCTGGAAAGGGTCTTTGTGGCTGCATCTCGGTCACAGTCTTTACCAATACATACACAAGCACACACACACACACCCAGACATACATACACACACAGCCTGCATTACATTCCACTAAACTACTGATGGTGGAGTAATTTTTAGAAGTACCGTATAATCACAGTCAATAGTTCTTCGCAACTCTATTGAAACTATCAAACATGAATGGGAAACATGTTTTGAAACCTCATAAGATAATAAGAGCTGTTGACTAAAACTGTACTGTAATATACATTTGAGAGTACTAATTATTTATTGTATAGATGTGTTGAGACATAATTTATGGAGATATTTGTGGTACTGTCCAAGACAGTTTTTTTCTAATTATTATTATTATTATTATTATTGTGATTGTTGCTGCATCACACAGTCAGTCCTATACAGAAGCCAACGGGAGCGGGGTGATTAATTTGTTTTTGAGTGTGAATGTATTGTTTGCGACGGTGATGTGTTCTAATAAGGGGAGGTATCGCACCTTTTCTCTGTGTTCAAGGGATAAGATGTTTTCTCACAACTATACCTCACAACAAACTACCTAGGAGTACATTAACGATATGTGTTTTTTGGAGAGTTTATAGGCAGTGCCTGCTTCTAGAATCCCTGAAATCATATAAGCATAAAAAAGTGGAATGCCAGTTAATATTATACTGTATGTAAAAATACCCTTACAAATATCCCCACAAAAAAAGATGATACTGTACATGTATCTACATCATATTATAATGATATTGTACTACATCTGACAGTTACACAGTGAGGGAAAGGTGTGCTAGCACCCCTTATTTTGATCAATTCACTGTCTCGGAGCCTTTAATGGTGTTAGCGAATTTGAGGCTACTGATCCCTCAAACCAAGCACCATCTATATTGCAAAATTCTTGTTTGTGTCACAGCTTGGAGAAATCAGTACCCTTCAGTTTGTCAATAACATTAGAGATCCCTTAAGATTACCTGTGTGGCTTACCTTTGCCAGTGATAATAGCGTACCTACTTAATTAAATATACATTCCAGTGCAGATCTCTCGACTACATGATTATGGCTGTAGTTTGAATATAAGACTATCAATAAATACAGTATGTATATATAGATATTAATATATCACATTTGTCGTACAGTACCTAGACACACATACACTATAGTATAGCTACACAGATGACTTTATGAACAGAATACCTAATTACTGTATACACATCATTGAACTGCATCTGCATCACATTTAAATCCATTTGTGCCCATGAAGTAATCATTTTCTCAAGCTTACAGAATGCAATATAAGATTCTCAACAGTTATAGCAGATTATCATAGTATACTAAGTTGCTTATTTAGAAATATTTCCCATCTACGATGACCAATTTTAGAGAGGCTTATTTACAATCATGGGATGTTCACAATATATCCATGGCATTTATATCCATGTACAATTATATTCCCAGTCATATACACCATCATTTAAGGGAATTAGGTTCCCTCGGACTACTGTACCTCTATTTAAGTGCTGTATTGTAGTCTGTTTTGTGGCAAAGTTTGGGGGAATATGTGCCCTCTGATAAACTGAAAACATACTCCATAGAGGTTAACTGATTGATTGATTGTGAATCTTTTGTGTGTTGTCCTGGGAGTTGTAGGTTGTTGAACATACTGTAATGTTGAAATTTTACATGAATGATGCTAAACATTAGAAAAAAATCCACTTCAGCATACCAACAGATGAACATGTGCCACCTCAATTCATCCTTAATGTTGGTGTTAGATTGGGAGTACTGTATGTTCATTAAGGGTTTGTCACACTTGCACCCATTTCCTTCATTATCCATTCTTCCACCTGTGTTCTTGGACCATATTTGTTCCTGTAAATGTCATGGCTTTTCTCCAGTGCCCCCTTTTCCCTGCAGAAGTATGGGCAATATTTAAAGAGTTTTGATGCCCCTTCAGTCCCAAGTCAAGTTCCCTTTGGCTCTTCAACTGTCACTCCTTTCCATTCAGTACTGTTGTGCTTGTTGTCTTTCCTCTCTGTCTCCTCTCTCCCTGATGTAATGACATATTCTGCCTCCAATCCCCCATGATGAATCCTTGGTCTGGTCAAAGGATGCACGGAAAATGTGTTTGTGTGATACCCACTTTAGTTCCTTATTACTCTGCAGAGAACCAAACAACAGTGGTTAATTTACTTAATAGTTCTGCTTTTGCATTGTCTATCAGAGATCATTGCATTTTGTATAAATATATTGTATAGTGAATATATAGCCAAGAAGTCAGTGTAGAGATTTCTCAGTTTTCTACTTTTATTAGTGTGGTTCAATTTTTTTTTTCATTTTTTTGGCTTAATTTAAATCAACTTATCCAGTCTTTGTATTAGTATTTCCTCTGTAAATATACTACAGCAAGTGTGTGCATTGATTTTATATAACTTATACTCCTGTGTACATTTTACCATACTCAGTACAATCAAAATCCATAATTTCTAGTCCACCCAGGATGAAAAAGATAAAATCAGGACTCAACATCCTTTTTTTTTTTTGCAGTTTGATTTTTTCTTTAATAACTGGTGTTTGCCAACTAAAAAATGTACGGTATAGTCCTCATATGTTTTATTAAAAAGTAATCATCACAGCAAACTATGAAAAAAAAGGATCACCTTGAGTTTGCTACACTTGATTTTTCTCAGGCAGGCTAGAAATGATGGAACTTCGACTGTACCTCAATCACAATTGAAACCTTTATGTTATAGTGAGAAGGATGTAGGACTGAGGAGAAAGGTCTACATTTGTTTTGTAACTTGTCTTCATATCTAAAGTAAACAGGTTTGATGGAATATAGAAAAGTCAAGCCAGATATATAATGTCTTGTGAGAATACTGTATCAATTAGCATTACACTACTGTACAAGATTCTATGGTACAGTACTGTACTTAGTCTATAGTGCATTTTCTTCAAACTGGTAGTCCTGTATTTGACCAAGCCTTGTGTAACCTCCTGGACCTTTTCTCAACTCAGATGTTGTGGGTGCTGAATGTTAACTTTAACCGAGAGAATGAAAATTTGAATAAATGTTAAAGTGGATAAGAAGATTGTAACAAAATTTGAGAAAAGAAACTACTTTGGAAACAATATAGTAGTTTAACGGTACCAATGTTAATTCACTGGAGTTAAAAGTTAAATTATTATCGAATAAAGACACAAGAATGTACAATAACTGAAGTGTAGGTAAACCATGGTTTCTACATTATAGACAAATATGTATGACTGTAAATTTTTCACACAGTGTAATATAAAACCACACAAATAATATTAAGAAGTAAGCACTTGTTGAGGCACTTCCTAGTGTGGAGTTCAATTTCACAATGTGTTGGCAACTGATTTAGAACGGGTCATTCTCATTTGGTTAATATTTTGTTTTTCTTAGCTGATGTTAATTGACTAATGATATTTCTGAGGTACAGTAAATCTTTATACAGTACTGTATGTTCATTAAATATGATGAGTCTTGACCCATAAAAGTACCAAATAAAGAGTGAGATGGATTTACAGCTATTATCCTGGTAATGTCAGCTAAGATAAACATACGAGTTTGATGCAGCTTGATCTGCCATTACCGTCTGTTGTAATGGGAAAGAAAAGTTATATAACCTGATATAATTTATTCTTGTCTACAAAACTGACAAGAGACACTTAAAACCTGAAAATACTTCTGAAAATGCAAGCTTTGAATATTTGTCACAACATGCAGTATCTTGATTTTTGATTGATTGTGCCACTGAAAAGATAATTTATGGTTTTAACCCACTGATTCTTCTACCACAGTTAGAGTGTCTATCACTCAATCATGCTTCTGTTTCTTTCATATTCTAATCTCAGGTCAGAAATGGTATCTCCAGATAAAAACAGTTTGAGAACAGAGGAAATGTTGATTGGACTGAAGCACATATAATATGTGCCAGTGTGGTGGATATAGTTTTGAGTTGCAAATTTTCACTTTGTCTCTTTGTGTTTTGAATCCGGAGTTAACTTATGTATCAGAGATATCCTGTACCTGTATTGTACTTCAATGTGTTGACATGTACCCTTAGTTACACACTTTATTGAGAGGATTAACAACACTAATTGTGGTACTTGGAAACATGGGTAATTGTATATTTGATAGTATGTTAAGGCATAAAAGTATATTGATAAAAAAAATAGTGTCTACAAACCTTGAGTCAATGATGCTCTTTGGCTTGATCACTATTCACTACATCTCACTCCTGTTGTGTTGACAAGCAACTCAAGGATACTTAAGTTTTGTTTATTGTGTCATATTGTGTGGTGATGAAAGGGTGCAGATACTATTTTTTGGCCAGATGTATACATTAAGAGAATGAAGAAAATAAGCACCTTCTGAAAAGGAGCCTCTATTGAGTTTCATAACTGCTTTTACTTCAAAGAAGCCTTTGTGAAAATGCCAATAAATGTTCCCCATCTAAAGGTGTTTGTACTCTACTATTGTATTAAAATGGTACTTGTTGCCAAAAACAAATGCAGCTTTTGTGTCACAAGGTTTTCTCATGAAAACAAAGGGTATGTAAATTGTAAAGTTTTAAAATGTATAAAGTCTATCTATCAATCTGTCTCTGTAATGGTTTGGTGAGCTGTGATTTATTGTTATACTGTAGACCAAGAAATTACAAAAAATCCTACAATAATCTACATATATATATTTATTATGGACCGTCATGTAATTAAAGCGAAAGAATTGTTGATTGGAGCAATAGATAGTTCCCTGCAAATGGGCTATGTATATCCTTATTGTAATCAAACAGCAGAATTTCACTACAAGATGATGAATATATATAATGCAACCATCTCCAACCTTGACCTCGTGTCAAAAAAACTATCTGGACTTGGCAGTAGTAGCCTTGGTAATTCAGAGCATATAATAGCTGCCCCTTTGATCACTAGATAATTATTATAATCTACTATAGCAAAAGTTTAAATTTTGAAAGTCGTCTGAAAACTATAAAATCACCTGAAACAACTACAGCATTGCACCTTAACTACTCGTAAGAATAGAAAATCGGAAATATTTGATAACTGAGGATGTAAAGGGAGGCACATGATAAACATATTTTGGAACTACTGTACAATGAATTATGAATAATAATAGTTAGTCTTAGGTAGAAACATATTTGGGCTTGGATATCTATTTTCTATTTAAATTATCAGAGCTACGCAGTTGATAAGCTCAACATGAAGAATTATTAAATTTAATTCTGCCTGTGCTGCTGTTCCATCTGTCAGTCTATGAAATACAACGTGGCACCAGACATTTTTCAGTTCACAAGTAATCCTTTGGGTTTATTCCCCTCGTCCCCTTTTTTATTAGGGGGGGTGCGGCACTATTTATGCATATGGTCATGCAAGTAAGAATACCCTGAACCTCTCTTACCCAGCTGCCCGTGTAAAAAGAAAACTAAAAATGTGTACATATGACATACATTTCAATAGGCCCGTAGCCCCTCAATTCCTCAAACGTTGTGTGACTTTTGTCTTGTTTACATCTATCGTGTGTGATGTGATCTGTGTTTTTGGGGTAAATATTCACCTACTCGTGCTGATAATAACTTTAATTGTACTACTGTCTCCTCCACAAACACTTGGAGACTCTAAAAAAGTGGATTAATTGGTAGGTGGTGTGTAAATAACGATACACAGCAGTAAAAATAGAGATGCATTAACTTCCATGTTTGGGGAGTAAACTACTATGGGAAATCGGAAGGCTACTGATACTGTACATCCAAACTCCTCCATATGGAATTATAGCTGAGTTTGGAGGCCTACACTGACTCCAAAATTGAACACAAAGGTTGCATGCCTCAAGTACTAAGTTACATATTAAATAACAAAGAAAAAGCCTGACCTGCCATGACCTACCTAGAACTTACTGCCGCCGTCTACCCTTCCTCAGCAATTAAAGGAACACCGGTGAGTAGAATAATTAAATTGTTATTATTGTGGTAACAGAAATTACACGATACAATCATAAAGTTTCAGATTATCAGTGGTAAGCTTGCAACTTTTTGGAAGCTCTGAGTCTGTTGTTGCACCACAACAAAACTTAAAAAGCCAAAAAAGTACTGTACAACAGCATAATAATGATTTCTTTACACTAATCTGAATTTGCAGCATAAATGTTAGAGTATATATTTTGTATTTGGCGTATTTTATGTGCTTTTGTAGTATGATATGATGTTGGCTGTTGCATATTATAAGACTAATATTGTGGATGTAAAGAGAATTGAAGAAAGACGAGGGAAAGGATGGAGATAATGATATAAATAGAGATGGAATGGAGGGAAAATGTTGGAGAGTGGAGAGAATTAATGTGGAGTGAGTTAGATGTAATGGAGAAAATAAAATAAATAAGGTATGGAGAGAAAGAATGTATGGAGCTATATGGAGAGGAACGAGAGAATGTATTTGAAGCTAGATGAGGCGAAGGAAAAATATGGGCAATTGAGAATCACTATGTAGGTCACCAACATCATTATATTCCCAAAGGATGGTGGGTGTGTTTGTTTTGTTTATATTTTCCAAGTGTGGTGTGTTTTGGGGGAATGGGCACTCGTTTTCTCTTTCCATCCTATTTTCTTTATGATTTCTCCTTTTACCTTGTTTTTTTTTTATTATTACCTTATTTTCTTCTAGTGGGTTGTCATTGGTTTTTCATGTATTGTTTTTGTGTTTCTCCAAAGTTTTCTGATCAAGGGCTTTGTTTTCCTCCCCATTTTCGACATGTTATTTTTTCTCCGGTGAGATTGTGTGTGTGTTGTCAAGATCTTTATTATTACTTTTTGATAACGATTGTACTTGTTGCTACTGTTAACTTTGGTTCTTTTATTGTTGATGATAATGTTGTTTTATCTTTTGTTTTTATTGGCATGATGCTGTTGCTGTTGTATATTTAGAGAGAGAGAGAGAGAGAGAGAGAGAGAGAGAGAGAGAGAAAGAGAAAGAGATTACGTTTGTATGCTGGGCAGCGTACCTATGTTACCCCTTGGGATGCCACCAGCTTATTGTGTGTGTTCTTTCATTCTCTCTCTGTTTGCCTGTTTGTCTTTTATGTATCTATATCTCTACAACACGTATAAAGATTATATTCTCTCTCTCTCTCTCTCTCTCTCTCTCTCTCTCTCTCTCTCTCTCTCTCTCTCTCTCTCTCTCTCTCTCTCTCTCCCTTCTACTTTGCTATCCTTATCTACGACTATCACTGGGGAGAAATTCATTCTCTACCAGTACCCTTCTAATCAGATCACCCCGTGTGGACAGTAAGGTCTGTTGTGGTCTGTAACTCTATGTAACTCTCTCTCTCTCTCTCTCTCTCTCTCTCTCTCTCTCTCTCTCTCTCTCTCTCTCTCTCTCTCTCTCTCTCTCTCTCTCTCCCCGCGTTTCACTAGGCTACTCAACACAAGACAGACGACGCCCGCCCCACAACTCGACCAATCAAAACCCAGACAAATAACGTCATCTTTCTACTCGACCTATAAAAAGAAAAGAAAAAATAACATAAACGACGCTGCCAGCCACAGGACCGATATTTCCTCACGCGCCAGAACACTAGAGTTTACTTTTATTAGTCTATTTCTTCAGTCAAAGCTAAATATTTTCATAGAGTTTACTGTTATTAGGCTATTACATCAGTCAAAGCTTTATATTTTCATTTGTGTTACAGGTCTCGAGTTCGCTATTCAGTATAAGTACCGGTAGATAAATAGTAAATAGATTATATAAAGATAACTGCACAATAAATTTAGGATGTATTTCATATTTGAATAACGAGGAAAGTAATCGTAGTAGCCTAAACAACTTGATTGAGAATTTTTGCAAGAATTCCAAAACCAAACCAGAAAACGAACACCACGACCATACCAAGCAAACAAAAAACTACCACACACACACACACACACACATTCATGGTGCTGCCTCCTCTATCAAGCCTATCTATCCTCCCCCAACATCCGTCCAGCAGGAGCATAACAACTGCATATTGCATTGTGTATGTTGCAGTGGTATTGCATTGTACAGTCACGTTAGAAAGTTCGATTGCTCCCAGACCACTAAGTCACTCGAAAGAAATTTATGCCTTCCAGGGTTTATTTACTGATATATGTATTTATTTATTAATAGCTATTTATATAATTTCCGTATACGTTTGTTTATTTATCAGTTTATCTATACATCTATCTACCTTTATATATATCCATATGTCTATCAATCTGTCCATCTATCAATCTATCCGTCTATCTATATATATCTCAATCTATCCGTCTATCTATATATCTCTCAATCTATCCGTCTATCTATCTCTCAATCTACTGTTTGACCCAATCAGTGCCTGACCACGCTACCTCGGGTCAGGCAGGCCATGCAGGAAGAATAATGACCCCACCTCTCTTTATTTTGTCCTCATTCCCGTCATCATTTATTTTCGTTTTATGTCTCCCATTACAAACTCGCTCACATTTTTGCAACTTTTAATTCGCACTGGTATAGTTATTTGTTGTTTTTTCGTTGTAATGACTGCTGTTCAAATTCCTTTTATATATATACATTTTTTTTTTTTTTTAGAGAGAGAGAGGGAGGGAGAGGTTGGCAGGTTTTTATATAAATGTAAATATTTGTCAGGAGAGTAATTGGTGTTTTTTATTTTTTTTATTTACTTGTGACTTGTTCGCTTACACACACATAAACACACACACACACACACAATCGGAGAACCATAAAAAGATACACGCATACACATTCTAATAAACTACAGCCTTAAGCAAAAATGATGACCCTCCCCCACTCACAGAAATTAAATACAAACAATAAAGTTGGTTCGTTTCTAAGCTTTATTGATCCCCATGGCACGCAATTGTTTCTTTCCCTCCATTATAAATTATCAGTATTTTGTTTTGTGTGTGAGTTAGTGGAGGACAGGGTGTGGGGGAGACTAGAGTTATGATGGAAACTATATGTAGCCTAGCCTTGCCTTGCCGTGCCTAGCCTAGTGGCACCTATATTTACACAGGCAAGTCGGAGCAACACAACGAAATATTCAGGGTGTAATTTGGGTCCCACTTACTGGTGAAAGTACACACACACACACACACACACTTATTATAGTCATACATACATACATACACAGGTCCATATACACACGCGGACACACTCATCACACAGGTAAACATTGCCTACATACACAGTTTACACACACCATATAACATTCTGCAATAAATAGATTTCTCTCTCTCTCTCTCTCTCTCTCTCTCTCTCTCTCTCTCTCTCTCTCTCTCTCTCTCTCTCTCTCTCACAACAAGACAGACACGGGAATATGACCAACACTGCTATTGAAACATAAGTTAATTACCAGAGAAAATTGAACTGTCAGTGTGTGTTAAATATTAGCAACCTTTGTTCCTGTACTGGTGTGGATGGAGATGGATAGAGAGGTAGCTGGCAAATTGACGTATTGACAGTTAGATAGATGGATAGATATTGAAGGATTAATAGCAATGATCCTACTACTACTACTACTACTACTACTACTACTACTACTACTACTACTACTACTACTACTACCACCACCACCACTACCACTACTACTTCTACTACTACTAATGATAATAATAATAACTTATGACAAAGTTATCACTAGGCTATACCGAATAATTTCCTCAGTATATAGAAATAAACCCTGTACAGTAGGCTAGGCTACCCGTTCTTTCCCCCATGCACCAATCACTTCCACCAACACCTTCAACAGTTAAATACTCACCCACTCGCTCACTCACACTTCCCTTTCACAGGCTTCAATCTTCTCTCTGATACGGTATATATTTTTTTCTTCATCCTGTTTTTTTTACGCATGCATACCGCTTTCATGTTTCTTTTTTCTACTCTCACCATTTTTTTCCCTCGTAGTCCTGAATTTTATGTGATTTTTTTTTTTTACGGTTCTTTCTTTGTTGTTCGCTCTTTGGTTGTTGTGTTTTTATCCTAGCGTTCTCTATGTTATTTCCACTGTGGATAGGGTGCCATTTACGAGTAGGCTATCTGAGTAATTATCTATTTTGTTTTTGTCAAGTCAGTCAGTCCTCTCTCTCTCTCTCCTCTCTCTCTCCTTCTCTCTCTCTCTCTCCTCTCTCTCTCTCTCTCTCTCTCTCTCTCTCTCTCTCTCTTCATCTCTCTCTCTCTCTCTCTCTCCCTCCGAAAACTTGCCTCGATTCACACATTTTTTAAGGCACATTTTCACAGATTCCTTTGCTCCTGCCATGCCACCACCTGCGTTGCCTTCCCTTCCTCACCACCCACCTGTGTCTCTTACCCTCCCCTTGCACCTCCTCTCTCCCTTTCCTCCACCTCCTCAACCACCACCACCACCTGTTTCCCTACCCCCCTTCCTCCACCTATATATCCTCTCTCTCTCTCTCTCTCTCTCTCTCCCCTCCTCTCTCTCTCTCTCTCTCTCTCTCTCTCTCTGTAAACCAGCGTGTCGTGCTATTGGCTAAATGCTGTGTCGTAATGAATCCCCTCTTCTAATTGGCTAATAAAGGCTAATTTAATATGGCTTCCTCATTGGCTGGAGCTTCTTAATGAGGGAAGGGTGTGTAAGGGAGGGTATGAGTGAAGGAAGGAAGGACGGAAGGAATGTAGAGA
>JAWZYT010003516.1:60000-65767 GCA_034508575.1 Petrolisthes manimaculis | reverse complement strand
CCCTCTCTCTCTCTCCCTTCCTTTCTCCCTCTCTTCCTTTCTCCCTCCCTTCCTTCCTTTCTCCCTCCCTCTCCTTCCTTCCTCTCTTCCTTCCTATCTCCTCTTCATCCTCTCTTCCTCTTTCCCTCTACAACTCAGTCAGGTAGCAACTGAATTATACTTTGCACTCATAATAATAATAATAATAATAATAATAATAATAATAATAATAATAATAATAATAATAAAATAGGAAGGAAATGAGAGAGACTGTGTGTGTGTGTGTAGCTGGCAGTATGTGAGGGAGGGAGAGTGGAATAAAGTAGAGAGAGAGGGAGGGAGGAAGAGGAGGAGGATATTAACGGAGGGAGGGAGGGAGGCGGGGGTGGGTAGAGTTGCCAGTTTTTGTGACTAGATGAGAGAGAGGGGTGTGGGAGAGAAAGAGAGAGAATGTGTGTGTAAAGAGAGAGAGAATGTGTGTGTGTAGAGTGTGTGTGTGTGATGATATAATTCAAATAAACACACACACACACACACACACAGATAGAGAGAGATATAGACAGAGAGCGTGTGTGTGTGTCTTTGTACAGCAGAAATATACTTGTGTGTGTGTGTAAGAGTGTACACAAATACACACATACATAGATATCTCCCTCCTCCTCCTCCCTCCCTTCTTTGTAACCTTGTAATAGGGGGGAGGAGGAGGGTGGGGGTATTCTTGTTATGTTAGTAGTAATAGTAATAATAATAATAATGATAAAAATAATAGTAGTAGTAATAATAATGATAAAAATAGTAGTAGTAATGGATGATATTTGTGATGGTAGTGATAATTGTGTGTGTGTGTGTGAAAGTAAAATTATGTATATATGTGTGTGTGTTGATGTGCTTATGAAACAAACAGTGTGTGTGTGTGTGTATTTCGTTTTGATATTTGTTTTTGTTGTCATTGTTGTTGTTTGAAATTTTCTTTGTCGCGTTTGTTGTTATTTTTGTTATTATTGTTATTATTGTTTGAAATGTTCTTTGTGTTGTGTTGTTATTGTTTTTTTGTTGTTTGATATGTTATTTTGTTGTCATTGTTGTTTGAAATATTCTTTATCGTTATTTGTCGTTTTATTGTTATTGTTATTTTTGTTGTTATTTATTTTGTTAGTGTTGTTAGTGTTCTTTGTTTTGTTATTGTTATTTTTGTTTGTTTACACCCCTGCTGTCACGTGATGTCATTTTTGTTATTGTTTTTTGTTGGTCACGTTATTGTTTTTGTTGTTACGTGTTTCATTGTTTGTTTGTTTGTTTGTTTTCTTTGATGTCACGTGTTGGCTTTGTTATTGTTTTTGTTTGTCACGTGTTATTGTTATTGAATTTTTTGTCACGTGGCATTGTTATTGTTTTTTTTGTCACGTGTTGGCATTACTGTTTTTTTGTCACGTGTTGGCATTGTTATTGTTTTTTTTTTGTCACGTGTTGGCATTGTTATTGTTTTTGTTGTTGTCACGTGTTTGTCATTGTTGTTATGAGAGATTATTAAACACACACACACACACAAACAGAGATTAATAAATAGAAACACACACACACACATATATAGAGAGATTATTATACACACACAGATTATTAAAGAGAGAGAGAGAGAGAGAAGAGAGAGAGAGAGAGAGAGAGAGAGAGAGAGAGAGAGAGAGAGAGAGGCTGCCAACTTGGGGTGAATCGACGACTGCCGGTATAACAAAGCTGGCTCACATCTCTCTTTTCTCTCTCTTTTTTTCTCTCTCTTTTTCTCTCTTTTTCTCTTTCTCTTTCTGTATATTTATTAATTTTTCTCTATTTATTAATTCTCTTCTCTTAATTTTTCTCGCTGTATTTATTAATTCTCTCATTCCTTCACTCATACCCTTTATTTACTTTCTTCCCTCCTTCCCTCCCCTCCCCTCCCTTCCCTCCCCTCCCCTCCCTCTTCACTCTCTTCCTCCTCCTCTCACTCCTCCACTCTCTTCCTCCTCCTCTCACTCCCTCCTCACTCTCTTCCTCCTCCTTCCCTCCTCTCTCTCCCTCCTCCTCTCTCCCTCCTCTCTCCCTCCCAACACTCTCTTTCCCTTATCCCCTAGTGCTCTCTTCTCTCCCTGCACTGCTCTCTCTCTCCTCTCTCTCTCTCCTCTCTTTCTCCTTCCACTCTTCCTTTAGCCAACCTGCTCTCACCCTTCTCTCTTTCTCCTTACCCCCCCCTCTCCCCTTCTCTCATTCTTCTCCTCCTCTCTTTTTCATTCTTCCTCTCCGCTCTTTCTCTCCCCCTCTCTTTCTCCCTCCCCTCTCCCCCTCTCTCTTTCTCTATCTCCAATCACATTCTTTAATACCTTACCTTCATTACTCTCTCCCTCACCTCTCACTCTCTCTCTCTCTCTCTGCTGGTTGGGTTAGCTGACTCTACTTTACACACACACACACACACACACACACACACACACACACACACACACACACACACTGGATTTACTACTAACCATCTCCCATCTTTCATTCTCTATCTTTATTATCTTTATTTCTCCCTCACACATGCTCTCTCTTTTATTATTATTATTTGTGTTGTTGCTAGAGAGAGAGAGAGAGAGAGAGAGAGAGAGAGAGAGAGAGAGAGAGAGAGAGAGAGATTATTATGAGAGAAACACGAGATATGTGATGAATTTGGAAAAGAGAGAGAGGTAGGAGAGGAGGGGAGAGAGAGAGAGGGGGGGGGAGGGTGTTTAAAGAGGAAGTGATGGAAGGAGAGAAAAGAGAGAGAGGGAGAGAAATACACACACACACACACATACTTACAGAGAGAGAGAGTGAGAGAGAGAGAGGGAGAGAAATACACACACACACATACTTACAGAGAGAGAGAGAGAAAGAGAATGGGTGAGAGAGAGAGAAATACACACACATACTTACAGAGGGAGAGAGGGAAAAGGAAGAGAATAAAATGAGAGAGAATAAAGTGAAGGAAGAAATTATGATAAAAATGAAGAAAGGAAGAACAATAATAACAAATAATAATAATAATAATAATAATAATAATAATAAAAACAGCATAATAATAATAAAAACAGCATAATAATAATAATAATAATAGTAATACTACTAATAATATTGATGATGATAATAATTATAATAAAAATAAGAAAATAATAATAATAATAATAATAATAACAATAATAGTAATACTACTAATAATATTGATGATGATAGTAATTATAATAAAAATAAGAAAATAATAATAATAATAATAATAATAATAACCATAGTAATACTACTACTAATATTGATGATGAAAGTAATTATAATAAAAATAATAAAATAATAATAAAATAATAATAAAAACAGCATAATAATAATAATAATAACAATAGTAATACTACTAATAATATTGATGATGATAATAATTATAATAAAAATAATAATAATAATAATATTAATTAATAATTATTATGATAAAAAAAGAAAGAGAAGGAGAGAAGTGAAGAGAGGAAGGAAGAGAGGAAGAAGGAGTGTAAGAGAAGCAGAAGAGGAAGAGAAGAGAAGGAAGAGGAGGAGGAGAGGAGGAGGAGGAATAGTAACAGGAGAGAGAGAGAAAAAGAAAGAAGGAGGAAGAGGAGAGGAGGAGGAGGAGAATAATAACAGAAAAGAGAGAGAGAGAGAGAGAGAGAGAGAGAGAGAGAGAGAGAGTCTTTGTGACCTCTATACACTATCCGAGCGGTCACCAACCCTTCTCTCTCTCTCTCTCTCTCTCTCTCTCTCTCTGTGTGTTATTATTCCTACTCTTACTCCTCTCATCATCCTCCTCCTTCTCCTTCCATTCCTTCTCTTCTTTCTTTCTCTCTCTTATTATTCCCACTCTTATTCCTCTTCTCTTCTTTCGTTCTTCTCTCTCTCTCTCTCTCTCTCTACATATATCACATTTCCTCACTATCCTCTTCCTTTCTCCTTATAATTTTACTTTTTATTTAATTATTGTTTAAACCATTTTAATGTTAATATCTTTGTCTCTAGGGGGTGGGGGAGTAAGAGAGAGAGAGAGAGAGAGAGAGAAGAGAGAGAGAGAGAGAGAGAGAGAGGAGAAGAGAGAGAGAGAGAGAGAGAGAGAGAGAGAACACACACACAGGGAGGGGTACTGTATTTATATTAGGGTAGGGATAGGGTTAAATAGGGGTGAGGAAGGAAGGGTAGAGTAAGGAAGGGTAGGGTAAGGTAGGGTAAATAAGGGTAAGGTAAGGAAGGGTAGGAGATAAATGAATACTATACAAATGACCTTGATCTGTGTGTGTGTGTGTGTGTGTGTGTGTGTGTGTGTGTGTATTAGGTTGAGGGAGGGTTTGTAGTGTTAAGACTATTCTCTCACTCTAAAAGATCCTTCTACTTTACTATCCTTATCTATGACTATCACTGGGGAGAAATTAATTCTCTACCAGTGACCTTCTAATCAGATCATCCCGTGTGTACCGTAAAGTCTGTTGTGGTCTGTGATTCTATGTAACTCTTTCTTGCTCTCAGGGGCCAGGGTCACACGAGACTTGCCTCCACAGGGACACACACACACACACACACACACACACACACACACACACACACACACACATCTTGTAAGCAGTTATAGGAGAGGGTAGACAGGTGTGTGACAATAGAGAAAGAGAGAGAGAGAGAGAGAGTGAGAGAGAGAGAGAGAGAGAGAGAGAGAGAATGTTGGTTGTCCCTTTATACCCTTGAGGCCTTTAGAGAGAGAGAGAGAGAGAGAGAGAGAGAGAGAGAGTGGGCACGAGGAGAGGTGAAGGTGAAAGAGAGAGAGAGAGGGACGTAAAGAGAACTAGAGAGAGAGAGAGAATGAGTGAACACACACACTGGTCCTAACGAATCTAACACACACACACACACAACAAATAATGCTATATCTATATCTGTCTCACCATCATCATATAATATACTATCTCTATAAACCGTTTATTATTATTATTATTATTATTATTATTATTATTATTACACACACACAGGGTACCATTATATTATTGTTGTTTATTTAGTTCTGTTTGTGTGTGTGTGTGTGTGTGTGTGTAGATTGAAAGAGAGGAGAAAGAAGTTGGATTGTGTGTGTGTGTGTGTATGTGTGGTAACAGTTGGATTATGGATGTGTGTGTGTGTGTGTGTGTGTGTGTGTGTGTGTGTGTGTGTGTGTGTGTGTTTATAGTATGTAACCTGTAGGGAGGGGGTGAGGGGGTGAGGGGGGGGGCAGAAGCAGGAAATACCTATAAGCACCAGGCCAACTGTTACACACACACACACATACATACATACATACATACATACATACACACATACACACACACATATATATATACACACACACACATATCTATAATCCAACTTCTTTCACCGTTCAATCTATACACACACACACACATACATGCATACACATACACACACACATACATGCATACACACACACACACACACACACACACACACACACACACACACACACACACACACACACACACACACTAATACATCTATAATCCAACTGTTACACACACACACACACACACACACACACACACATGCGCACACACAAACAAACCTGTCTCCCCCTCTCTCACGCCAAGCCAGGAGTGTTATGTATGTATGTACACACACACACACACACACGCACTCACACACACTCACTCCTGGACGCGAGCCAAGGAGGCGCCACCCGTGTGTGTGTGTGTGTGTGTGTGTATGTGTGTAAACTAAAATAATAATAATAATATACGGTTTATTAGTA
>JAWZYT010003516.1:0-57500 GCA_034508575.1 Petrolisthes manimaculis | reverse complement strand
GTGTGTATGGTGTAGTGGTACAGTGAAGTACAATGTATAGTGTTGTGGTATGGTGATTAAATATAGTGATGTGTAATGATATATATAATGTGTAAGTATAGTGTAATAGTGATTTAAATATAGTGTAATGTATTGTTATTTGTGATGGTTGTATTGTTATTATTTGTGGTAGTTGTATTGTTGTTATTTGTGATGGTTGTATTGTTATTATTTGTCGTAGTTGTATTATTGTTATTTGTGGTGATTGTATTGTTATTTATCGTTGTATTATTATTATTTGTGGTGGTTGTATTGTTATTTATGGTTGTTATTGTTATTTGTGGTGATTGTATTGTTATTTATCGTTGTTATTGTTATTTGTGGTGATTGTATTGTTATTTATCGTTGTATTGTTATTTGTGGTGGTTGTATTGTTATTTATCGTTGTATTGTTATTTGTGGTGGTTGTATTGTTATTTATCGTTGTATTGTTATTATTTGTGATGGTTGTAGTGTTGTTGTTGTTGTTGGTGGTGGTGTGAGTTCTCCTTGCTTCCTTCCCAACGGTGCAAAGCCTGGTATTGGTGGTAGTGGTGGTAAAGAGGGTTGTCACATCTCTCCAGACACACACACACACACACACACACACCTCTCATGGACAGTGTCTCATTATTTTCCTCATGACACTTGAAAGAGCGAGTAGCCTAGTAATAGTAGTAGTAGTAGTAGTAATAGTAGTTTAACCCCTTGTATTGTTTCTACATTTAGTCTCGTATTCTCTTCACTTTGTTTATACCTAATAGTGTTTTTATGTACACACACACACACACACACACACACACACACACACACACACACACACACAGAGTCTTGGCGAACGAGAGAGAGAGAGAGAGAGAGAGAGAGAGAGAGAGAGAGAGAGAGAGAGAGAGGTTAGGGAGGGAGTGAGATTGCCAGACGGGAGGGAATGAGCGGAGAGAGAGAGAAATAGAGAGAGGAAGGAAGGTAGTAGGTAGGTAGGTAGGGAGGGAGGGAGAAAGAGAGAACCGTGTGGAGGGGAAGGAGAGGTAGGTGAGGGGGAGAGAGAGAGAGGGGGAGAGAGGTGAGGGGGGAGAGAGGAAGGGAGAGGTAGGTGAGGGGGGAGAGGCTGAGTGCGATCTGGCTACAAGGAAAGTGTTCGATTCTTTCCCTCTATTGGCTGTTTTCTTTTGTTTTAACACATATACACAATACATACATATATACACAATCTAATCCTACCGCTACCTCAACACTGAACTAAGCATACACACACACACACACACACACACACACACGTAGAGTTAGGCTTTAAAACAGTGTCGGGGAGTGTAGCCTTGTGGTGTGTGTGTGTGTGGCAGCGTGTATGTATGTATGTATGTATGTGCGTGCGTGTGAGTGTGAGAGTGTGTGTGTGTACGGTACCCCCTCCCTACCTACCTACCTCCCTCCTCTCTCTCTCTCTATCTCTCTCTCGTGCCTCTTTCCTCCCCCCTCCCCTCTCCACCATCGCCTCTCGGCCCGCCTCCTCGCTAGTTCTACCATCAGTCTCACCAGGGTGGACAGAGGAACGGGCGTGTTGGTAGTCTACTCCCACGCCGTCCCTGTCCCTCAATTTCTTTATTCTTGTTGGTGGTGGTGGGGCAGAGATGCACTTGAGATGTACACCCTCCCTATGATGTAAGTGGATATAGTGTCAAGTGATGGTGTTGAGGTGAAAATACAGGTTGAAAGTGAATCAAGGTCAACTGAGCCCGCCTGCCGCCGCGTCGTCGTGTTTGTTGGAGTCAGCGTGGTGGTGGTGGTAGTGGTAGTAGTGGTGGTGGTGGTGGTGGTGGTAGTGGTTGGTTGGTTTAGTCGGACACACACACACACACACTACCAGCCAGCTTCTCACAGCCTGGCTTCTATACCCGACGACGGGGTTATGTAGCTGTGTGTCCTGGGGTGTTGTTATTGTTGTCCTGCCTGTCCTGGGACCCACACCACCCATGACACCCGCTACAGGGGCGGCAGGGAGACGAAGGAACCTGGAGGAGATAGGTGGTGTGTCCTTTGTTTGGGCGTGGGCTGGCTTACACCGCCGCTCACGTCAATACCACACACTCGCCTCTCTCTTTCTCTCACTCTCTCTCTTCCTCTACTCACTCACTCCCCCGCCCTTCCCTACTACTACACATACACACACACACATATACTCCACTTCCTCGGCCTGTGTGTGGATGGAGTGGTGGTGGTGGTGGTGGAGTAGCAGCGTGCTTGGTGGAGGGGAGCATAGGGGTCACACACACACACACACACAGGCTTCAACTTCACATTCTCCACTAGTCTACTCAAATCGATCAGAGCCACATTATTCCTAACTCGTTGTTGGTTTGGCTTCCCGTACAACCAACCAACCAAACCAACTCTTTTTAAAACCACAGTGTACGTCTATATCACACAATATTATTTAAAAGTGGTGGGGTTGGCGAGGTGTTTTCTGTGCCAAGCGTCCCGTGTGCGTGTGTGTGTGTGAGAGAGAGAAAGAGAGAGGAATACGCAGAAAAGCTAATATTGGTTGGTGGTGGTGAAAGAGGTATGGTGTTGGTGGTGGTGGTGTTGTTGTGGTGATAGTGGAATTAGCATTGGTGACGGTAGGATGAAACAGAAAGAGGGAGAGAGGGAGGGAGGGGTGACTGTGTGTGTGTGTGAAGGGAGTGGTAGTTCGGCTGACTCACAACTAACCAACCTCTCTATCTCTCTCTGATATCGTGTGGTGAGTGAGTGAGTGAAGGTGTTAACTGACTCATAATATATCTCACAGTGTAGTGGTGGTAGTGATGGTGAATGAATTGAGGTGAAGTTATTGGAGTGAAGAATCGAGTGAAAGTGATTCCTAATAATTTCCTTCACAGTGTAGTAGTAGTAGTAGTAGTGATGAGTGAGTAAGGAATGGTGTTAAAGTAATAGTATTAGTAGTAGTAGTGATGAGTGAGTAAGGAATGGTGTTAAAGTAATAGTAGTAGTAGTAGTGATGAGTGAGTAAGGAATTGTGTTAAAGTAGTAGTAGTAGTAGCTGAGTAAGTGAGTGTAAAAGTGATTCATATCCTTCACCTCACAGTAGTATTGGTTGATGTAGTTGTGTTAGTAGTAGTATTTGTTGTGGTAGTAATAATAGTAGTAGTGGTTGTAGTAGTAGTTAGTGGTTGATGTTGTAGTAGTTAGTGGTTGATGTTGTAGTAGTAGTAGTTGATGTAGTAGTATTAGTAGATGATGTAGTAGTAGTGGTTGATGTAGTAGTATTAGTAGATGATGTAGTAGTAGTAGTAGATGTTGTAGTAGTAGTGGTTGATGTGATAATAATAGTAGTGGTTGTAATAGTAATAGTAGTAGATATTGTTGTGGTGTTGAGTACAGCAAGTGTCAGACGTTGACTCGTATGCACAAGAAAAAGGCCTTGAGTCATGTTGGTTACCCCCTGACTCACCCCTCCCTGTACACACACACACACACACATATACATACATACATACACACACACACCTCAGGCTACACGCAGTCAGCCAGTTTCTCAGCCGCTTACCCACAGCCACTCTACTGCCATACACAGCCACTCTCTCTTCATATACAGTCACTCTTTCCACTCTACTGCCATATACAGCCACTCTTTCCACTCTACTGCCATATACAGCCACTCTTTCCACTCTCTATTCATATACAGCCACTCTTTCCACTCTCTATTCATATACAGCCACTCTACTGCCATACACAGCCACTTTTTCCACTCTTTATTCATATACAGCCACTCTATTCATACACAGCCACTCTTTCCACTCTATTCATACACAATCACTCTCTCTTCATACATAGCCTCTCTATACATATACAGCCACTCTTTACAACCATACACAGCCACTTCACAGCCAAGAAACAAACACTACTACATTACTACTAGGCTACACACACACACACACACACACACACACACACAGTCAAGATGGCCGTCGGCGCAACTTTCAACACACACACACACAATAATTATATAATGCTTCCTCTCTCTGGGGAAGTGGGACCAACTAAATTACCAACCCCCACTCTCTCTGTTATTATTATTATGTTTTATTTTATTACCCTTCTACGATTACGGTGTGTTTGTGTGTGAGAGAGAGAGATGGGAGAGAGTCGTATTCCTTCGTAGAGAGAGAGAGAGAGGAGGGGGGGGAGTCGTGTGAGAGAGAGAGAGAGAGAGAGACAGATGGGAGAGAGTCGTATTCCTTCGTAGAGTGAGTGTGAGAGAGAGAGATAGAGAGAGACGCAAGCCTTCGTAATTTGGTTGGAAATACATACATACATACATACAGGGTCCATAGCATACCCTGCATACATATATACAGTCCCAGGTTGAAGTAAGTGTTGTTGTTTTTGTTGTGAAATCATCTGACATACATACATAACAGTGAACAAATTACAACTCTTATTCCTCCTCTCATACATATATACATACATACAAATTATATGCATTAGGGTATTAGAAAAACACCTTGTTTGTTATTATTATTATTATTGTTATTATTTTGCTTCAACAACTTCTTAACAACTTCTGGAGCAATTAAATCCTCCAAACTATTCTAAGCAACAACAACAGGCCACCATTATTATTGTTTATCTGGTCCTGTTTCCTGGCATATATACTTTACTTTGGAGGAATCATGGCACTCCAATGTACCCAAAGTGACCCTCTGTGATCGTGTATGAAAATTGGAGGCTTCTGATTTCTCCTGAACATGCCACGAAACAAATAAGCTCCTTACATATACGTGTGTGTGTGTGTATTTAATAATTTATATTTATATATATATTATTTTTAAAGTGTGTTCGCAGTCAGTGTTTATATAATTTAATTTTAAAGTGTGTGTTTACATGTTTAAATTTCGTGATTGTATATATTTTTAAAATTTTCATTATTTTTTCTGGATGTATATTTAAATTTTCATTATTTTTTCTGGATGTATATTTAAATTTTCATTATTTTTTCTGGATGTTAAGTTAGTTAGGTTATGTGAGGTCAGACTGGGGTGTGAAGGTGGTTGGTTGGTGGTAGGTGGGGTTAGGTCAGGTTGGGTAGGGGTGGTACAGGTTAGGTCATGCAGGCCAGGTTGGGTTGGGTCAGGTTAGGTGGGTTGGGTGGGGTGGGGGTTAGTTTCTGGGAAGTGTGGTGGTGGTGGGTGGGGTGAGAGAGAGAGAGAGAGAGGAGTGAGTGTGTGTGTAGGAGGAAGGAGAATGTGTGTGTGGGTGGAGGAAGGAATGTGTATGTGGGTGGAGGAGGAAGGAAAATGTGTGTGTGTGGGTGGAGGAGGAAGGAAAATGTGTTTGTGTGGGTGGAGGAGGAAGGAAAATGTGTGTGTGTGTGGGTGGAGGAAGAAGGAATGTGTGTTTAAAATGAGAGAAATAGAGATGATGATGACATTGTTGCATGTAAGCTACGAAGGAGATTGAGCGAAGTGTGTGTGTGTGTGTAGAGTGAAGGTTAAAGAGTATGAGGGTGAAGGTTACAGAGAGAACGTGGATGGAAGGTGGGACTTTACCTGTGTGTGTGTCTGTGTGTGTGTGTGTGTGTAAGGAGTGGGTGAGTAGGTGGTTGAGGTTAGGGTGTATGTAGGTGAGAGAGAGAGAGAGAGAGAGAGAGAGAGAGAGAGAGAATGGTGATAGCTAAAGAGACAGATGTGTGTGTGTGTGTGAAGTGGTGGCATTAGTATAGGGGTACACAAACACACACACATACACACACATACCAGGTGCTTAATTAAAAGAGGAAGTGCAGGTGGTTGGTTTGTTGTGTGTGTGTGTCTGGTTAGGCTAGGATGGTAGTAGTAGTAGTAGTAATAATATGTAGTGATCGTAGTAGTAGTAGTGATAGTAGTAGTAATATGGAGTGATCGTAGTAGTAGTAGTAGTAGTGATAGTAGTAGTAGTAGTGATAGTAGTAATATGGGTGATGGTAGTAGTAGTATTATAGTGTGTTTGTTTAAAGAAATCAATATTGGTCACTTTCTCTCAATCGCCTAATTTGCTCTCTCTGTCTCATAGTAAAACAAATGCTTATCTTATCATAATATAGATAATTTTAGATAATATTGAAGAACGTGTGTGTGTGTGTGGAATTTTAGATAATATTGAAGAACGTGTGTGTGTGTGTGTGTTGAATTGTCCTGAGCAAAATTGGCGCCAAATATACAAAGAGGTTTATAGCCGAGTTCCCGCCAAATATGTGAATTAAATATAGAACTAGATTTATTGGCGCCAAGAATATAGCGAATACATTTAGAAATAGATTTATGGTGCCAAAAATATACGAAATAAATTCTGTATTAAATTTCTTGGCGCCAAAAATATAATGGGAAATAAATTCGGTATTGAATTTATTGGCGGCAAAAAATGTGGATTGGATTGAGAAATTTATTTTTGCCAGAAGTGGATCAAAATAGTAAATAAAAATCTCTCTCTCTCTCTCTGCTACTCTTACTAGATAATTAAACTACTATTATTACTATTACTGCTATTATTACTACTATTATTGTTACTACTATTACTCCTACTACTAATCTTTAACTCTCATCACTCTGTTCCTTCTTTTATATTTTTTCTTTAGAGAGAGAGAGAGAGAGAGAGAGAGAGAGAGAGGGAAGAAGTAAGGGAAGATAAGTGTGTGTGTGTGGCAATTTTTGAAGAACTATACAGTAATAATTTTCCTGGTGTCACATGAGGGTCTGGGACTAGAGGTGTGTGGCAACAGTGGTGGTGGAGTGAGTTGCCAGCTCGGGATAGTTGGCTTGTTTATTTATTTACCACCTATTTATCGGGGTTACATATAACTTTTGTCGATAATTAATCTACCTATCTATCTATATTAGTTTGTCGATAAATCAACCTATCTATTTATTTTAGTTTTGTCGATAAATATAGATTATGATATATATGTGTATATATATTTTTTTTTTATTAAGAATTATGATTAATTTGATTTATTCATTATTTTTATTATAATATATTGGTTTTTATTAATTTATTGAGGTATTTACTAATGTCAATAGTAATATTAATTAAGGTATATATATATATTTTATTATTATTATTATTATTATTATTATTATTATTATTATAAGATTTGCTTCTCTGATTCATTGAGAGAGAGAGAGAGAGAGAGAGAACGAGAGAGCAAGAGCAAGGTCATACATAGCTCTCACGTGTGTAAAATAAGCATATTATCAACTGAGCTCGGTTCTGTATGTGTGTAATAGGTGATGATAATGTTGAGAGAGAGGGAGAGGGAGGGAGGGAGGGAGAGTGAATGGGAAGAGCTACTTTAAGTTTAGTCTGCCCACACTCACTCCACTACTCTCCCTCCACTACTCTCCCTCCACACACACACACACTCCACTACTCTCCCTCCACACACACACACACTCCACTACTCTCCCTCCACACACACACACACACACACTCCACTACTACTACTACTGTCCTCTCTCTCTCTCTCTCTCTCTCTCTCTCTCTCTCTCTCTCTCTCTCTCTCTCTCTCTCTCTCTCTCTCTCTCTCTCTCCACTACTACTATAGCACTACTCCTTGTCCTTCCATCCTATCTCACTTCAATCCTTCTTTCCTTCCTTCCTTCACCCCTTCCTTCATTTATTCCTTACTTTTGCTATTCCATCATTTCTGCGTTCCTTTTCTTAATTCTTCTTTGTTATTATTCCTGCCTTCCTTTTTTTTTCATTCCTAATCCTGTCTTCTTATTCCTAATCCTTCTTTATACTACTATTATCCTTCCTTACTATTGTTATTCCTTCCTTCCTATTATCAATCCTGTCCTTCCATCCTTCCTTCCTTTTTCTATTCCTTCCTTCCTTTTTCTATTTCTTCCTTCTTTCTTCTTCCTATTCCTTTCTTCTTTCTTTTTTATTCCTTCCTTCCTTCTTTTTCCTATTCCTTCTTTCTTTTTCCTTCCATCCTTCCTTCCTATTATCAATCCTGTCCTTCCTTCCTTTTCCTATTCCTCCCTTCTTTCTTTTTTCTACCTTCCTTCTTTTCCTCACCCCTTCCTTCCTTCCTCTTCCTCACCCCTACCCCCACCCCTAGAGAGAAGGAGGGGAGGTGGAGAGGTGGAGGGAAGGATGGTGGTTGAGTCCTTCTATTGACCTTCACTCCCTCCTTCCCTCCCTCCCTTCCTTCCTTCACATGCATACCTACACTCTCACCTTCCTCATCTCTCTCTCTCCTTTAATGTGTGTGTATGTGTGTGTGTCAAGCGTGTCATATTTAGCACTTTTTCAACGGCACCCAATAATAATAATAACAATAATAATAATGATAATAATGTAATAATAATAGTACTGTAATAATAATAGTAATAATACCGTAATAATAATAGTAATTATAATAATAATTATGATGATAATGCATCCAATACATATCATTACGGTATATATAAAGATAACACATGTCTATATTATTATTTATCTCAAATCATTATATATTTATCATTATTTGTTGCATAATAATAATAATAACACGCACACACCTCGTATGCTGCTTAGGCTAATTTCACACACACACACACACACACACACAGAGAGAGAGAGAGAGAGAGAGAGAGAGTACCTTTAATTAAGAGTTACCGTAGCATATCTGGAGTAACTGTTTCCTCCAAAATATTTTTTATTATTGTTGTTGTTTATCTGGTGTGTGTGTGTGTGTGTTGGAGGTAATGTTAGCCTGTGTGTGTGTGTGTGTGTGTGTTGGAGGTAATGTTAGCCTGTGTGTGTGTGTGTTGGAGGTAATGTTAGTGTGTGTGTGTGTGTGTGTGTGTGTGTGTGTGTGTGTGTGTGTGTTAACCTTGTATGTGCAGTGAGAGTTCCATGTGTCTGAATCATCATCGTGTGCAGTTTGGGGAAAAATTGACTACTTGGCACCCATCCTATCTATCTATCTATGTTTCCCTTCCTGTCATATGTCTATCTATCTATCTATCTATCTATCTATTTATTTATTTATTTATCTTTCCCTTCCTGTTATCTATCTATTTATCTTTCCCTTCTTGTCATTTGTCTATCTATATCTATCTATGTATGTTTCCCTTCCTGTCATCTGTCTATTTATCTATCTATCTATCTATCTATTTATCTATGTAACTTAAAGTGGTCTGATTTTATAATAATATGGATAATATTTGTTTTTCTTGCCTACATAAATATTTGTGACTCAATTTATTACAAAAACCGAAGTGTTGTTGTTGTTGTTGTTGTTTGTGTTGGTGTATGTGTGTATTGTTGTTCACATAAGCTTATTCTACAGGGGATATAACCTTAAAACCGTATATTATAAAATTATCTCTCTTTCTTTCTCTCTTTTGTGGGTTCAAAATAATAATAATAACAATGTTGTATTGCAATTACATAATTTTATATTTTCTATATGTTAAAATAGTAATAGAAATAATAATAATAATAGTGTTATCAATTCTTGTTTGTGTTTCTAGTTAATAGTAATAATATTAATTGTAATAGTAATAATAGTAATATTAATAATAATAATTGTAATAGTAATAATATTATTAATTCTTGTTTGTGATTCTGGTGACTCTTCTTTTAACTCTACTTACTTGTATTTATATTTAACTAATATTTAACTAATTTAACTAATATTATATCTGTGACTCAACTAACTCTCCTTTTTGACTTTGCAGGGAACGGCGTGAGGCTGAGGTGAGAGAGAAGGAGAGAGAACGACTAAACAAGGAGAAGATGGAGCGAGAGAAGAACGAGAGAGAGAGGAGAGAGAGGGAGGAGAGGGACCGTGAGAGGAGAGAGAGAGAGAGGAGGGAGAGAGAAGAGAAGGAGAGACAACAATATCAAGTCGATCAACATTTTAATAAATCTTTCCGTCTCGCTCAACAAAAGGTAAGAAATAGACATACATATATATACTGTATACATATATACATTCATACATTTATACATTCATACATTTATTACATGCAGACACACACACGTACATATATAAATGCATTCGTACATACATTCATACATACATTCATACATACATACATACATATATATATACATACAGTATATATAAATATATTCATAGACATACATTCATAAATAAATACATTCTTACATACCTGCATACATACATATACTGTACAATACATTACAATACCCACATGCATACATACATAAATTATCCCTCCTTTGTACACACACATACATATATTACAATACCCATTCCTTCTCATAGCATAAATTGTTAATTTTATTGTAAGAGAGAGAGAGAGAGAGATAATCAAATTGCAATATCACTTGAAAATGGCGTAATAATGGTCCAACAAAACCACCACTACTACTACTATCGCTACTACTACTACTATCGCTACTACTACTACTATCGCTACTACTACTACTATCGCTACTACTACTACTATCGCTACTACTACTACTATCGCTACTACTACTACTATCGCTACTACTACTACTATCGCTACTACTACTACTATCACTACTACTACTACTATCGCTACTACTACTACTATTTATTATTTATTATTATTATTATTATTATTATTATTGGAGGCTTCTGATTCCTCCTGACCATGCCATGAAACAAAGAAGCTCCTTTCATATAGGTGTGTGTGTGTGTGTGTGTGTGTTTCGTGGCAATATTTGAAGGACTCATTTACCTCCAATTTTCTGACTACATCACACACAGGGTCACTTAATTGGTTTGTTATTATTTGGTTTGTTGGTGTGTTAGTGGTGATATGTTTAATTGGTTTGTCGATAAAGAGATATTATTAATTCGTGGTGATATATTTAATTGGTTTGTCGATAAAGAGATATGTTTAATTCGTTCCTTGTTGGTTTTGGTCTTCATTTCATCACCTATAGACACATCAATGAATTAGAATAGTGTAAAGGGAATAACACACACACACACACAAACACAAACACAAACACAACAACCTAAATCGAAAAACACACACACAGAACAACTAGAACAATGGTAAACAAGGAATTACACTAAGTACCGTACCACATGCAGTGGTGACCCCGGAGTGACCCAAACATCCAACCTACTCCATATTGGCTGGCAAACCTCTTCTTAGCCGTCACATCTAGTGACCCCAGAGTGTAAACCCAACCTCTTCGTTAGTCGCTACGTCTGGTGACCCCAGAGTGTAAACCCAGACCTCTTCTTAGCCGCTACATCAGGTGACCCCGGAACCGAACAGCACACATCTCAACTACGACGCTGCCAAGTAATCAGCACACACCACAACTACGATGCTGCCGAGTAATCAGCACATCTTCACTACTCACCATACATCTTCACTACCCACCACACTGGTGAGGAAGATGTGTTGGTGCGAACTACCCAGCACACATCTTAACACATCTCAACTACCCACGGTACCCACCACACACTGGTGCGGGAGATGTGTTGATGTAGACAAGCCAGCACCAACTCCTCTCTGCATCGCTGTTCACAGAGTTCACCTGACCTTCGGACACCTGCTGCCAAGCAATGCAACTCCATATGTCTGGCAAGCTTCACCTGCTTCTGTCGCCAGCATATTACCCATTGCTTCCCCTATCGACTACCAATCGAGGGAAGGTGTTTCCGTAGTCAGAAACTGGTGCATCTGGGAGCCCTTCGTCCATCATAATCTATGCTCTACCGGCATATATTCCTGCATTGCTCTAGTGCGTACGCCAAGCGTAGCTAACGCCCGTACCACTACTGCCACACACGGCCCTACATCACGGCTCGACCTATCTACAAGACGACGACCCGCCGCCTGTAGGTCGCCCCCTCTAATACAGACCAATAATGTCTCGCTGAGGGGGGAGTATTGTGGCGGCTAGAATCAGCTACCCGCCACAAACATCAGCCCTCTCGCCTGATGGGTTCTAATAGTGTAGCAGGCAGGAAACCTTATATTCATATATTCCAGATTGACTACAACTATTGTCACATGATCATATTCCAGGTTGACTACAACTATTGTCACATGATCATATTCCAGGTTGACTACAACTATTGTCACATGCTTTGTATACAATGTGTAACCTGTATGAATAAACAGATTAAAACCCACAATCTCTTAGTCTCCTTTCAAACCTCACCAGGAGACTAATGTAGCAGCCCGCTACAGACCACACCTTCCATGAGACCAGTCCTGAAGGCATCATAAGGGGGAGGGAGTTTATACTGCTGCTTGCAAAGGGAAATGCATCCCATGTGTGCTGGCGATCCAGTGTCCACACAGCAGTGAAAAAAAAAAGCCTCTGGTTGCAGTACACCTCACTTTGATTTTTAATTCATGTAGGCAGATCTCGTCCAATCCACTAGAAAGTGACCAGATCCTACAACAATCTTTATTCTATCCCTGTGTGAAATGGCAACTATTCACAGAGAATAAAGTCACCCCCCCTCCCCCCCCCCTGGGCAATTTGATGATGAGGTCGTTATTGATGATGCGGATAATTCTGTTGATGATGATGATATTAATGATGAAGTTTGGGATAAATATGTGGATATTATCATTAGTGGTATTGGTGATAATTATGTTGATGTTATTGCCGTTACTGATGATGATGATGATGTCATTATTTATGATAATGATGTCGAGATTGATGATGATAATAATTGATGATGATTTAATTAATATATTGGTGAAGATGATGATGATAATTTAATATATTGGTGATGATGATGTTTTGTTTATGGAGAAGGAAGGTGTTGACTGACTGACTGGTTTGTTTGTGTGTCCTTTGTGTTGTAGCATGGAGGAGGAGGAGGAGGAGGAGGAGGAGGGGAGCCGGCGCCCCGTCCCCTCCCGGCCGAACACCCCTCCTATTTCCTCCAAGGCATCAGCAACAACCATCACCTCCATCACCACCACCACCACCACCACCACAACAACAACAACCCCCCCTCCAACCACCCACCACCACCACCACCTCCACCACCACCTCCACCACACAACCACTCCTCCCTCCTCATGCCTCCTCACAGTAAAGGCTATCAAACCCAGGCTCATTCACAGGTATGATTTATATTTCATTGAGTATTTTTGATGCTGCTCCAGTACTCTTATCTATATCTCTGTTTTGTTTGTTGTGTTTTCTTTGTCTGATTTGTGTGTGTGTGTGTGTGTGTTTGTCTGTCTGTCTGTGTGTGCATCCATCAGTCTGCCAGAGAGAGAGACTTACGCACAGAAGCACACACACAGGCATACACACAGTGACAAGAAGATTGCTTTGTTTGTTTGTCTGTTTTGTCCTGTTTGTGGATGAGAGATGAGATGGGGTTGATAAATTGTTTGTGTTTTGCTCTCTTGTTTTCTTATGCATATCGCTTTGTCTGTTTGTCTGTATGGCATTTAGGGTGACTTGCTTTAGCTGTTGGTATGTTGATTATTTATTATTATTATAGCTGTCGTCCTTTCGTTTGTTTTCTCTGACATGCATTGATTTGAATCCACTTTTTTTGGAGGGTCAGTTTGTTGGATAATGCTTTTGTCTGTCTGTCTGATTTACTGTTCCTATATTTACCTACAGTGTGCCTTGTGTTAGTTGCAAGCCTTGGCAAAGCATTCATTCATCTGTTGTTGCTGCTTCTTGCATACATCAAATTCTTTTCTATGCAATTTGTTTCATCTTAACATGAAGCCGGTTAGAAGTCAGGGTAGGGTTTTAAAATCTTGCTATTTACTTCTTGCATTGGTTGATTGCTTTGCTGCTTATATATCTGCTTGTCATAAAAGTCGACTAAAAGGGGCTTTCACTTCTCCAAATGTCCCATTTTTCATCTGTTACATTTTGTGCTTACTGTCCCACCTCTGAGTCACCTTCCTTGGATGCCATATGACCTTGCTGTTGCGGCTTCTAATATCAATCAATAATTCAGTGTTGCTGCTCACCAGTGTGTCTTATTCAATTAACTACTGGGGTCACTTGGAGGGACAGTGATTCTTCCAAACTATGCCAGGGAACAGTGCTGCAGAGTACTTTACTCAAATGTGTGTGGGAATTTTATTGATTTGACTGTGGTGGCCACCCATTATGCTGTGCTGTTATGCTTAGAGAGACTAAGTCTGTGATGGGCGTTATCAGTCGGAATTATGGATTCCCGGTTTTGGTCGACCTGTTCTGCTGTACTGTGGGGAGTTGCTATATATGACTGTTTGTTAACATCAATGGCTAGGTTATAGGGTACAAGTGAAGGACAGTTGTGCATCATTTGTCTTTATGGGTGACCTCAATGTGCACAACTTGGGGGTTTGGTGTAGGGGTTGGGGTGCTGGAGGAGGGTGAAGGCTGGCTACCCTGGATAGGTATATAATAATAATAAAGATTAAATATACATTAAATTTACCTTGATGGTGTGTATTTAGTGTATGTGTGCTTATGTGTGTATTTATGTAATTACTTGTGTGTGCTTATATAAATATGTGTGAGTGTAATTACATAAATATGTGCATGTGTAATTATAAATATGTGTGAGTGTAATTATAAATATGTGTATGTATAATTATATAAATATTGTTACGACGCCATGTCCCGTATAGGACAGGGATAGTCAAGATATCAGTTGGGGGTACAGTACTGGCAAGTCAGGTTGTCTCTCACTGTTTATTAGATCAACGGGTACATGGCGTAACAACAAGGTGGATAAATAATCATCCAGCTTTCCTCAGGTTATACTTTACATATTAAGGTTTAATAGCTAACCTGGAAAGCTAAACCAGAATATTATAACACTATAATTGAACAGCCTGTAACACCTCCCCCCTAAAAGAACGAAATTTCCCGTGAGAAATTTCGGTCCCTTTTACAATCTGGAGGGGAAAAACAGAAGAGATTACATTATAATACAATATTTGAACATCCTGTAACAATATATGTGTGTATAATTATTAATATATGTGTGTGTGTTTATTTCAGAAGGTTGGTAGTGGAGGTTGGAATCAGATGCCTGGGATGGTGAAGCCAGAGCGACCCTTAGATCACATGGAGAGCAGACGTCTCCTGGAACAACAACAACGACAGGAGGACGCCATCAGGAGGGCACAGGAACCGGAGAAGATGGTCCAGGAGAGTATATACCGTATCTTCAGGGACACAGACCGTAGCAGAGAACCACAACAACCCAACCGTTACCCTCCACCAGCACACTCTAGTAAACCACCCATTGAGAAACAAGCACCACCCGCTGGGCTACCCAAACTGGCCGAACCAAGCTTCAATCTAACTAATTATTCTCCCAGCTACCTACCCAAGGAAGCCAAGATGCCCCATGGGTCTGAGAGAGTGGCTTACCAACAGTATCATGATCCCAGGGACAAGGCATCAGTTATTATTCAACCTGAGGTGAAATATGACAAGGGAGCTCCACCACACTCCATCAGTCCCAAACAGAGACCACTCGATCGATCCAGTCCGTACTCACAGAGCTCAGTGTACAAACAGCATGAACCTCCATCGAGTCAATTACACAGGTCAAGTGGTCAACCTTCACATCATCCACCACCACCACCACCCACAGCATTACATAGTATGGAGATTACTAAGGCTAGACAACCCCAGTCCTCGCCTCACTCAGCCCCAGCACCGGCCCATCCTGATCGCTATTATCCACCCACTTCACGGCCTCAACACTCCTCCAGTCTGATCAATGCTGGACTCATCCCTAATCCCATACACGTGTCATCCGTCTCTGCAAAGTCCAAAGTGAGTTCCCCTCCTCCTCAGATCTATGGTAAGCCAGGCATTACCACGGGTACACCAGTGTGTCGTGTTGATGTGAGGCCAAGTCCTACTATTTCCTTGACCAGTAAGGCCCCTGTCAGTGCTCCCCCTCCAGCACACTCTGGTCGCCTACAGATCTCTTCACATGAGCAGCGGCCGCCACCCCTGGACCGTAGCCCTTATGATGCCAGAATTTATCCGCCCACGGTGCCCTCCCCACACCACAAGCATGTGGTAGCTCCAGGGCCACCACCTGTACGTTTACCCCCGGCCACATCCCCACACATGGCAACACCTCACATTCCTACACATCCCTCCCCACAACCCACACAGACCCAACCCCTTGATCTGGGAACACGAGAGGACACGGCTTCACCCAGTAAGAGGAGAACTCAGACACCCACACCCCAGGACCTTAAAAAACCACGTTATGAAGCCCCAAGTAACCAACCATTACTGTCCAGAGTGTCCGAGCCCAGTCCTCTATATCCTACTGCAGCCACCACCATTACTACCGTGGAGAACACAGTGGCCTTGACGGCAAACCTATCCAGGGTAGGCAGTCCAGCCAGTCGACCCCCCAGCCAGCCTCCCCCCTCCTCCAGCACCCCAACCCCTACACCAACCCCCCAGCGCTCGGAGAATTCCTCGTCTCCGGGGGCGCCCAAGATTGTTGCCAATGCCGAACCCGAGAAGAGTAACAGTCCCGGTCCAGTGGGGGGATATGTACACAAGCTCAAGAAGGCCTGGCTACAACGACATGAAAACACCTCAGACACACCCAGTCCCATTGCTAATATGCCTCCTGGTCTTTCAGTTAGGGTAGCCACTCCTCCACCTACTGCTCCGGCCAACACTTCCACCACCGCCACCACTACTACCACCACTACACAACAACAACCACAACAACAACAACAACAGCAGCTCTCCAAACCCACCGTAACTATAACCACGGCCCCAGTCAACAAACAGGACCCCAAGGTTATTCCTCGCAAGACCAAAGTTGTCAATAACATCCCAAACGGCCACAGTCAAGACATTAAAGACGGAGACTCCAGTTCAACTGACTCTGAAGGAAGCACAACACAGAAAAGCAAACGTGGTAAAGGAAAGAGAAAACTGAAGAAGATGAAGAGAGGCAGCGAGAGCAACAGTGACAGTGACAAGGACAGCGACGCTAGTGAATCTGCCATAAAAAACCCCGGACGGATAACCTCCAAGCAGGACTCTGAACCCAAGAAGCGAGGCAGGAAACCTAAGACAAAACAACAGGAGAAGGAAGGAAAGATGGAGGATGGTCCCAAGCCAAAAAAATCCAAAGAGGAGCCCCCACAAAATGACCCTCTACAGAAGCCCCCAGTATCACAGCTCAAGAAGACTGGTGAGAGCTTCTTACAAGATGGGTCATGTTATGAGGTGGCTCCCAAGCTGCACAAGTGCCGAGAGTGTCGATGGACCGCTACACAGAGGAACAAGAAGATGCCAAACATATTCTGTCGTTTCTATGCCTTCCGACGCCTCCGCTACACCAAGAATGGACAGCTGGCAGTGGCGGGTTTCTCCGACCCCATCAAAGATGCGTTCGGAGACGACCTCAAGCTGTGGGTACCTGAGACTGAAAACCCACCCGGAGACCTGGACGTGGATACCAGCAAGTTTCTCCTCACCCATGTAGGAGATCAGTTTTGTGACCTGGTGGAGCAGGAGAAGGAAGCTATGGCTCTACATATGGGTGATGGTTAGTTATTATTTTATTAATACTCAGGCACTCATTGAAAATGTGTTCCTAGGCTTGTGTTATTTATTACCATACAGACTAAGAAGGCAATTACCGAAACTGTTGAAAGGATAGGGATAGTATATTTTTTCTTCTTATAATTATGTATGGAGGACATACTGTAATGTGGCTGGCCTAGGAAACTAACATTTGTACAGCACATTATTGCACTAGTAGAAGCTTTCAGAGACATAATAATTATAGACTTGCCTAGATTTCACTCTATCCCAGATGGTGATTGATGGTTACATTGATTGTTTGATATGTTGATCGGTATTTAAGGTAGTGTAGTGTTGGTGGAGTAGGATGGTGTATTTAAGGTAGTATAGTGTGTATAGAGTAGGATGGTGTATATATAATGTGGATATAGTGTAATGGTTTATGATGGAGTTACTAAGAGCATCATTATTATTTATTTACAGACACAGTGGTTGCCTGGAAGAGAGTGGTGCAAGGAGTGAGGGAGATGTGTGACGTGTGTGAGACGACCCTCTTCAACATTCACTGGGCCTGCAGCAAGTGTGGCTTTGTTGTGTGCATTGACTGCTACAAGGGACGTAAGAATGGGACGGTCAAGGTGTGGGACGAGGGAGGGAAGGACCGGGATGAGTACTCCTGGCTCCTGTGTGCCTCTAGACTTCCACATGAACAAGACAAACTCATGCTTACACAGATCATTGCTGGCAACGCGCTACTCGACCTGGGCAAGAAGATACACGAGGTGAGACACGGTTGGTCCATACCCCAATACTGCGATTGTGCTGAAGCCAAGAAGTTCAAGGACCAGGAGGATAGAAAGAAGGTCAACGGTGTCAACAAGGACCTCCTGAAGAACATTAAGAAAGAAGGGGTCAAGTCAGAGCTGGTCAATGGGACAGTAAAGCAGGAGAAGACAGAGAAGGTGAACGGCAAGGATGATGAGATGTCCAACTCTCCCCTCAACTTCTTTGCTGATGTCGCCCTCTCCAATGACAAGCGTGACAGTGAGGTATGCTGCCACAGATCGTTGTTACAATATATAGCATCATGTACCAGACAATAACAATAAATACCTTCATGGGGTAAACTTACTCATGAAATTATAATTGTAAACTTTTCCAGCATCCTCAATTATAAATCTTTCCAATTGATGCTTTGCTTCTTCACAAAATTGATTAATCTCATTAAACCATTTTGTACATAAGGAATATAGAATATTGGAAAGAGTTAACACACACCTCATTTTCTCAGTTCTTAACCCAGATATTATTTTTTTGCAGAGTTCTGATTCTGACTCTGACTCTGATTCTGATGGGAAGGATGGAAGCTGTTCAACACTACGTAAACTGCTGATCCAACCAAACGGGAGCAGCAAAGAAGAAGGCAGCACGGGTCAGATGGGCAGCACTAATACCAACACCAAAACAGGCAAAGAGAGTGGCAAGAAAAAACCCAAACTGGACACTATGGATGAAGTGATTTCCTCAGTAATTGACCACAACTGTGACAAAGAGGACAGCAAAGATAATAAACAGATGGTGCTCAAACATTTCATCAGAAAGTGAGTTGGTTCCCTTTGTATATATAGATGACAACACTTTGGTCCTTCAGTGTTTGTTGTAATATTCTGGTGCAACATTTCTCTCCTCAGAGTTAATTAATGGGAAAGTAGGCTACAGTGTTGGTGATAAATCTGGAACAACTGATTCCTCAAAACCATTTCCCAAACAACAGACCACCAGAGAGTGAGTGAGTTTGTTTTGTTACATTATTAGGTGACATGTTTTGGATGTGTAAATATGTGATGTACTAATATGTGTTGTTGTTGTTGTCAGGTACAACTATGGCCCCCGTGGCAGGGACCCTCTACCCATCCGTATTATGACCAAGACAGAGAGCAGTTTGTTGTACCCTGGTGTTGCTCACTCGTGGCTGTGTGACGGCAAGCTGCTACGACTACTGGAGCCCCTCGCCCCGGGCAACACACCACTCTTCCAGGATCAGTGGAAGCGAGGCCAGCCGGTCCTGGTCTCTGGTGTGGGGCAGAAGCTCAACCCTGATCTATGGAGTCCACTGTCATTTTCCAAGGACTATGGAGATATAAAAAATGACCTAATTAACTGTCTAACCGGAAATATTGTTCCTAACCAACCCATGAAGAAGTTCTGGGAAGGCTTTGAACATTATGGTAAGCGGCTGAAGGACGATAAAGGTCAACCCATGGTGCTCAAGTTAAAAGATTGGCCACCGGGTGATGACTTTGCTGAGATGTTGCCCTCCAGGTTTGAAGACTTAATGAGTGTCCTACCAATGGGTGAATATACCAGGAGGAATGGTCGACTCAACTTGGCTGGTCGGCTACCTGAGTGTTTTGTGAGGCCAGACCTGGGACCCAAGATGTATATAGCGTATGGGTCGGCTATCCATCCCAACAGAGCCTCCACTAACCTTCACCTGGATATCTCAGATGCTGTCAATGTCATGTGTTATGTAGGCGTACCAAAAGATGCAGACTATGAGGAACATATTAAAGGTGAGTTCATTCATACACGTTAATCTTCATTTTTATTGCAGTCACCATTTTTGACAGTTTGCATTTGATTGTGGAATATTTTTTATATACTGAAAAAGAGCTTCTTTTATTACTTTCTCATCTCTTTAATACCATTAGTTGTGTGTTGATGTGGAAGCACTGGTATTAAAGAAAGTAAACATAGTAGGAAGAACATGGTTTGAAGTACTGGCAAACATTTTATTTAATACTCTTTAAGATGAAGGAAGAAGTATTTAAGTACTGGTCTGCATCTCTTTTCTTACTGTGGGAACAAAGGAAATTTTTAAAGTACTGTCGTGCATTTTGTTTATCACTTTAAAAAAGAGAAATAAGGGTTTAAAAATTGTCATGTGTTTTATTTGTTACAAAGTTTGTTTGTCACCAACAGAGGCACTGAAGGCCATAGACGAGGCTGGGTGTGACATCCTGACACGGCGGCGAGTGCGTGAGAAAGAGGAGATCCCCGGAGCACTGTGGCACATCTACCACGCCCGGGACTCAGACAAGATCCGCGACCTACTCAACAAGGTGGCCATAGAACGCGGGGACAAGTTGGAACCTCATCACGACCCCATACACGACCAGGCCTGGTACTTGGACGGACCGTTGAGGGAGAGGCTATACAAGGAGTATGGGGTGGAGGGATATGCCATCATACAATGCTTAGGTGATGCCATGTTCATCCCTGCAGGAGCTCCTCATCAGGTAATGATGTGTGTGTGTTTGTGTGTGAGGGTTGTATATATACAAGAATATATGTGTTGTTTGTTGTATTATATTGATTATTATTATTAATATGGATTAATGCTTTGCTTATTTGTGTTTGATGTCCCTCCACTATCTCATTAGTACAGGTGCATTGTAACCCTAAATATATACGGTATATTATGTCCCACGCATTATTCTATAATATTAGGTAAAGGACAGTATTAATATATTTTGGTTATGTATAGTACTATGAGTTATGGAAGAATGATACAGTTCATAGTGATCTTGTTGACAATAAGTTACAATGAATCTCCACCAGTATCTCTGTTTGTTATATAAGGTCAACACTAAATGGTGCCTTCACTTCTCCAACTGTCCCTTTTATTCCTTCTTCAGGCACCACATGACCTCACTGTTGCAACGCCTAATTTCAATATAATCAATTAACTAACACTATACTATACTTTTCCTTACCTTTGTAGGTTAGATAGAATAGCAAACTTAAGCAGCCTTGAAAGGATCAGTAGGTCTTTTGCTATTGAATGTCCTTTGTAATCCTTTGTAATAAACACACTTGCTTTCCACAGGTGAGAAATCTACACAACTGTGTGAAAGTTGCCGAGGACTTTGTCTCCCCAGAAAACGTGTCTTACTGCTTCCATTTAACACAAGAGTTCCGCCATCTTAGTGACACCCACACCAACCATGAGGATAAACTACAGATCAAGAACATTATTTACCATGACATGAAGGACGCCATGGCCTGTCTTATGGCCGCCAGTAAAGAAATACAAATAAAGAGTGAAGTGGAGGAAAGTGTTGAAAAGAAAGTGAAGGAGTCAGACTCATGAAAATAGCTCAAGTGTGTAGATGTTTTGGTTGAAGTGGTGACTGGTGGTGGTGGTGGTGGTGCTACCAGTGTGTTTACTACTACATAGTGTTTTATGTACTATTCGAACTACTGTACTATGAGTTGTGAAGTGAAGTGACACATAATGGTGGGACAGTGGTCTTGTTCTGCTGCACATCAAATACTTTTAAAGTAAACCAACTATTCAGTGGTCTCAAAAGCTCTTGTTTTTTTATACAGAATAGGTTTCCTAATTTTGAGTGCAAATATTCTATTCCACTTTCAAGTTTAAGAGAACTGTGAGGATTTCTGTGGAACACAAAACCAGTCCATTATCATTTTGATGTTTATTAACAAAGACAAGTAAGGTAAGTAGATATGGTGTAACTATTTATGACTCTAACTAATATTACACAGTGGACCTACACTGTTAAGGACCCACGAGTAATCTCCCATGTATCCACGGTGTACCGGTACTTAAAAAAAAAAACTGCCAGTGAAGTCAAAACCCGAGGAATTGCACTGCACGTTGGACTGTGCATTGACCAAACCTCAACAACGAGGGCAAACCAGGAGGTGGTGGTGACCTGACCTGATGTGGGACAAACCTGGGTACCCGCGAGAGTGACATGGGGCGTGAGTGTGTGTGCGTGTGTGTGGGGTCGGTGATGGCCCAGGAGACAGTGCTGCCAGTGTGGGAGGTGTGGGCTTTTATGGAACCTCTGAGCTATACAGTAGTCCATGGGGGAGAATTGTGACCGGCCGATAAAGCTCCCTCTCTTCCCCCTTCCATGCTCTTTATTCTTTTTATCCATAAACTAAACAAAACCATAATATTAATAATGTATCTCTGTAGCAATCTCTGTATTATCTGTCTGTTGCACACGTGTAAGAAGTTTACAAACAAAAGCCCCTCAGGCCTCTTCCCTTTTTATGCCAAGGCCAATGGGTGCTACAATCTAAATAGACGGGTTGGACTTGCCCAGTTGTAGCAGTGTGGGGCAGGGTTCAGGGTAGGGTAGGGTAGGGTAGGGAAGGCCAGTGTGTTCGTACAGGAGCCAATTCTACAACGACCTTCTCTTTATATAAGCTGCCCAAGTTGCTCCATTATCCATCCTCCTCCTCCTGCTCCTCATCATCCTTCACCTTATCATCCTCCTTCCTTCCCACCTTCCCTCCTCCACCTCCCTCACTCCCTGTGGAAAACCATTAGAAGAGGAGAAAAACAATTAAAAAAACAACAAAAAAAGATGATAGGAAAAAGTACCATGTCAAGTTTCATTTTGTACATTGATCTCATTGTTGGTGTATATGTGAGTAGTAGTATTGAGGGATGGATGTTACTCGTAGTGTGTTTCTCACGTCATGTTGTTGCCGATTATTTTTTGTTTGTTTTTGTTTTAAATACTGAGAAGTCTGTGTTTCATTTGGAGACGCCGAATTCTTTAATTTTCGTTAAAGAAAGAGATGAAAAAAAAAAAAAACACAAGTGATAGGCATATTGTTGCCATGATACATTTCTTTTACTAAAAATTTGCCACTTAAAAAAAAATAAACAAAAAACGAGATAATTTATTATTTGCTTGTGAAGTGTGGGCGGATGTAGAAATGTATATTGGCGTAGGTGTGTAGTGTGTTGGGAGAAGGGGGGGGGGGGTGAGGCCCAGAGAAACAAACCCCCCCCCTAAGGACTGCCCAACACCACCTCACTGCGATGACGCAAACTCCACTACTTTTTTGTACTGTCAATATGTATACAGATCACAATTTGAATAGTAAAAATGATGCCATGTTGGTCTTTGTTAATCCTTTATACTATTTTAATTAGTAGTAAGTGATGGTTATGTGTGATGTGGTTACTCTACTATAATTAACTGCCCAAATTTTAGTGTAATACAGTCTAGGTGGAAGATACTCAATTCCTCCCATTATCAAGTAACATATCACCTTGTAGGATAAACTTGGGGCAGAAAACATTACTTGTCATGGTAATAATAATAATATCCTGCAATACAAGAAATACTGGAAAGAGGTAGGAAAGGAAAAGTCTGGCAGCATGAGAATGAACAGAGGATGGAGTTACTGTAAGTATAAATGAGGCACTGGAGATATGCACGGTAGATGACAGGGTGTACAGTTGTGGTCAAAAACAATCATCCATATTAGGGGTGACATGTAAGAGTTAGACAGTTCCCTCTGTTCCTTAGCTGATAAACTTTTTAATTGGTTAAGTTCCATCATTTAACTTACAAGCACGCTATGCACTACTAAAATCAATATCTTACATGAACGTGAAAACATTAGACACCAAAGTCTATCTAACTTACCTAATATAGAATAATGTGTGGGACAAAATATATCGTATATATTTAGGGTTACAATGCACCTGTACTAATGAGATAGTGGAGGGACATCAAACAAATAAGGAAAGCATTAATCCATATTAATAATAATCAATATACTGTACAGTAAGTCCTGTAATCCGAATTTCAGGGGACTGAAGGTCATTTGGACTATTGATTGGACCTACAAATATAGATATGGAAAAAGAAATACACATTATAGGATTACAGTCAACCCTTATTACTTCGGATCAATTGACGATATCCGAGGGCTTAAATTTGATGCATACGACTGTCTGCCTGTACACCCACTCTCAAAACTGTGTGTGCTTTCACTCATATCTCTGGTTCCCATACACAGCTAATGACTAAAGATAATTCTAAACTTGAGCCCAAAGTATGGAAAATGAATGTTTTTAAAGGTTGTTCATTCTAATAGGTTAGGCCTAATAGCGTGAGTCTACATAGTAAGTGAGGAGTTGACAAGTTCAGTTTACACCAATAATTCGTGAGTTTCTACTCTCACAAACACATTCCCTTAGTTTATATTAATTATTCTCACACAATCACTTGCACTTTTCACCATATCAAATGTCTGTACCGGGATATGTGTTAAAAGTATGAAAAATGCCCGTATTGAGAAGTTGTTCACTATAAAGGGGTTAGGCTTACCACGAGTGTATTAAGTGAGCATGAGTGACAGTGGGGTGAAAATTTCAGTTATCACTAAAACTCATTGAATTTTAATTCGTGCACAAACATTCCTTAGTTTATATTAATTAATTTTGGTAATTTTTCACTTCCACTTAATATTAATTTGCGCATAGGTACGCCTAATAGGTGGGAGAGTGTGGGTGGCCCAGCTGTACGGGAATCACGTAGGCATAACATGTGACAAAACACCCGGAAAATCCCCGCATAGGCCACTCGGGAACCAAAATTGAAATTTTTATTACCACTTTAAAAAATTCGGACTATTGGGATTTTCGGAGTATCCGTGGTCGGATTAACGGACTTTTACTGTAATACAACAAATAATACATATATTCTTGTATATAATCCTCACACACACATCATTACCTGATGAGGAGCTCCTGCAGGGATGAACATGGCATCACCTAAGCATTGTATGATGGCATATCCTTCCACCCCATACTCCTTGTATAGCCTCTCCCTCAACACCAGGGTACAACAAACTGCTCTCTGTCTTGGTCATAATACGGATGGGTAGAGGGTCCCTGCCACGGGGGCCATAGTTGTACCTGACAACAACAACAACACATATTAGTACATCACATATTTACACATCCAAAACATGTCACCTAATGTAACAAAACAAACTCACTCACTCTCTGGTGGTCTGTTGTTTGGGAAATGGTTTTGAGGAATCAGTTGTTCCAGATTTATCACTCCACTCACTTGAAAGACACAGGGTGAGAGATTATATAATTGAAGTATTTAAAAGAATGAAAGGGTGTAAGTTATGAGACTTAAGCAAGGTATTAAGAGTTAAGTAGCAAAACAGAACAGGATCAAATGGATTCAAACTAGAAAATCACTGTTTTAGGCACAAAATAGGAAAACCTTGGATTGGGAATAGAGTGGTAGAGGAGTTGAACAAGCTTCCAAGTGAGGTAATAATTGTAAACACACTGAATGGATTTAAGAATAGGCTGAACAGATACATGGACTCAAAGGGATGGGCATAAATCAGGAGGTGCCAACAACTGGGACAACAAGACACTAAATTCTTATGTTGTAATTCTCTATCATGGTTGGCCACAGTGACTGAACAGGAGAACACCGACTCCACTTGAATATTTTTACAAGTACAAGAACCAAATTTTGTGAGAAACGAATTAACCCTTATTTACTGTACTGTACTTTTATTTTAAGAGTCAAAATGAAATAACTACCTACCGTGAAAAACCGACGCTATGATGTTCGATGGTGCTGAAGTGATGCCTCATTCTACCAAGGCAGTGATGAGGACAGTCTTAAGGCATCCACTAGGCATCTTCCACACCTGCAAGAAAACATAAGTCATGAATTACAGAACAATTTTTGTGTTCCTATAACTAACTTATATATGTATTGTATGAATTGTGGTACCATTACTTGTTTTTGTTGATGTTCTCCCGGGGCTGAATGACCTCCTGCCCCACAGACCCCTGGTACACTCTGGTCACAGTGAAAAAACAAATTAAAAAAAGCAGGGGCTGCATGTCCCTATGTCCCTATATGCCTGGGTTACCAAAGCACATCCCAGGGCAATGGGAGCACAGCTTACTGGAGCAGGGAGTCTGGGAGTCTCATTGGTGGGGAAAGTGTTTGATTACACAGCCAGTGTTGTGGGCCCAAGTCCATGTTACCACAAGAACTACAAGTGGTGCCACACCTTCCATGAGACCAGTCCTGAAGGCATCATAAGGGGGAGGGAGTTTACACTGCTGCTTGCAAAGGGAAATGCATCCCATGTGTGCTGGCAGTCAACACAGTAGTGAATAAAACAAAAAACAAAAACACAATGACTAAATAGTGTATCCTTTACCCTCCACAGCTCACTGATACATCTACCATATTTACACATAAACATGTTCTTAAAACACATATAATTATGGAGTATATTTTGTTGAGAATTGCATAAACTTTAATCTCCATCTAGCTCGACCACAACTTGTGAGACACCACAAACACACACATATATATATACCGGTATAGTATATTATTCTAGTGCATCTTCCTAGGATAGCCATGGTTAACAAATAATTAGTTATATATTTTAGGGTGTGTATGTGTGTGTGTATATTGTCAGATAGTAATACAGTTATTAAAGGGGTGTGGGAATAGGGGGACACACTTGGAGGAGGTTAGGGGGGTGAGGGAGTACGAGACAGGCTTGGGGGGTGCGGGAGTAGGGAGTGGGGTTAAGGGGGGTGCGGGAATAGGGGGACAGGCTTCCTACCTCTCCCCCCAAGCCTGTCCTCCTATTCCCGCACCCCTCAAACCCCTCCCAAGCCTGTCCCCTACTCCCTCACCCCCTTAAAGGAAATTCAATACACAAGATAACCCATACCTTTTCAATTTACGTTCCAGTATATACCGGTATATAGATGATCGTCATTTCAGAATAAAAATAAAAATAAGAATAAAAATAACGGTGGTTTGTTGTTGCTTGGAATACTGTGGAGGAACCGGTTGCTCCAGATTTACCAACAAGGTTCCACAATACTGAAAGAAGAAAAACCTCAAATTACTACAGAGAAACTTTGTAAAAATGTACTAATAAATCCAATACATATAATAAAATAATATAACATAGAATAAATAAATGTACAAATAAAATAAAATAATATAACATAGAATAAGTAAATGTACAAATAAAATAAAATAATATAACCTAGAATAAGTAAATGTATAAATAAAATAAAATAATATAACATAGAATAAATAAATGTACAAATAAAATAAAATAATATAACCTAGAATAAATAAATGTACAAATAAAATAATCAAATGTACAAATAAACCAACTAAAAATAAAACTATGATATTTGATGATCCTCTGAATAAAAAATAAAAATAGAGATAATCTTTTTACACTACAAGGAACTAGCAGAAATTTAATATTACAGGTACAATATATTAAAAAAATGTGTATATTTAAACTGTATGTATAAAAATGTGTATATTTAAACTGTATGTATAAAAATGTGTATATTTAAACTGTAATTAAGAATATAAAAATATATGTACCAAGTTTGTCATCATTCATCCTTATAAACTCTTAAGAGGGGTGTGGGAGTAGGGGACAGGCTTGGGGGGGTGCGGGAATAGGGGGACAGGCTTGGGGTGGGTAGAAAGCCTGTCCCTCTATTCCTGCACCCCCATAACCCTCTCCCAAGCCTGTCCCCCTACTCCAAAAAAAACCCCAAGCCTGTCCCCTACTCCCACACCCCCCCAAACACCCCCCAAGCCTGTCCCCTACTCCCACACCCCCTTAAGTTAGTACGGTACAGTTGACATTACAGCAGCCACAGTTTATATTTATAATTATACTGTATCAATATGTTTATAAAAGTTTACTTAGCCAAGATGACATAACAAAATTAATGAAAAAAAGGGGTATTATCCATCCTAACAAATATAACTTAGTATAGTACAGTTAGCCTATGCAGATTACAGTCAGTTAATTATTAAATTTCATTACATATTTGTATCAAGTTAAATTAGCTAAGATGACATAATGAGTGAAATAAATTACAGTCCATATTCATAACTATACTGTATCACATATGTTTATACTGTATAAGTAAACTTAATAAGGCACGTCAGGTAAGAATTAGAATACATTTTCTATACGAGGGCAGAGTAAAGATGTTTTCGGTATTTATGGAAAGAATTGCCGTTTTGTAGGATTGTGGAGGTAATGATTGGTGATTCCAAACGTGTCAAGAGTGGGGCTACACTCTCCTCTCTTTTTATGCGAATTTGAAATAGTGCGTATCATTAAAAAAATTAAATAAATGCAATTTACACGAACTCTTAAAATAACACGAACAAGGAGGCTCAATTTTCAAGTTAAAGTATCATTATTTCTTATGGAAATGTACAATTTACTTTATGCAAAATTCACTTTATGCGACACCTTCAGGAACCTAACCTCCCATAAAAAAAGAGGAGAGTATTAACTATATGAGATGGGAGATGATTCCACTCTTGTTAGATACTGCAGGGAAAGAATGATATGTGCCTAAATATATCAGTGCTTGTTTGGTATGTGTGTATGTATGTATGTATGAGTGCCTAAATATATCAGTGCTTGTCTGGTATGTATGTATGTATGGTATTTTAAGTTGTGGCTGCCTCTAGTGGATCGTATACTTGTAGGGTGTAGATATGTGTATGTATGTATGTATATGTATGGTATTTTAAGTTGTGGTTGCCTCTAGTGGACCGTATACTTGTAGGGTGTAGATATGTGTATGTATGTATGTATTTGTAGGGTATAGATATGTGTCTTTGTCTATGTTAAGTAACTTGTTTGTGATTTTGTATATCATCTGTTGTCTGTGTATTTGTCTTCTTGTTGCCAATGGGTCTAGTTTTGTGTCTTGTTTAAGCAAAGTGACTGATGTAGTGTGTGTGTGTGTGTGTGTCTATAATCACGTCTTGCAGTTTTATTTTATATGGACTCTAATTTATTAATATTATTGTTAGTGTGTGTGTTCCAGACGGTGTTGTAATACGCTAATAAATTAAGTGTGGCTGAACGAAAGTGTTATAAGCAATAATTTTAATGTCTGTGTTACACCTGCTGAAAAAATAAATAAATAAATAAACACCTGCTGAAAAAATAAATAAATAAATAAACACCTGCTGAGGTTAAACATTCCTAACGTTACACAAGAATCCCAGGACCCTAATAACTAATAACTAATAAGTATTTTGTAGGAAGTAATCACAGTTAACTAACTTATATATATTTGCAAATTGAAATTAAACCATATTTGTGGGAATTAATCAGTTAAATCATAATTAATACACATCATTTAGTAGTTTGATACCAGCACCAAACTTTACTTAAACCAGTTCACAACTCATTTAAACATAATAATAAATAATAATAATAATAATAATAATAATAATAACCTTTGGTATACCTGCATGTCAGCTCCAGTCACCGATCAGTGTTGCCAGGTAAACTTGACCACATTTCCCAAACTTTAACATCAGAATTTCCCTTTTTTTACTCCACAAATTCCCTGTTTACTCTTGAACTTTGATTGTCTTTTTGTTATTTCGTCCGTAGAAATTTCCCTGTTCACTCTTGAATAATCCCTGTGTGGACTTCAAAATTTCCGATAATACATAAATATCCCAACACCTGGCAACATTGTGACTCAAAACATTGGTAACGAGCCTAAACTTTTCTTTAAGTTTAGGTTACAATTAAATTTAGTATCATTGAGGGCGTTTGTCTGTTTTCTAGTATAGTTAGGAAAAATCAGTAGTCTTCCAATTTACAAAACTGTTGGTAAATCTGGAGCAAACGATTCCCCCAAACTATTCCAAGCAACAGGATACCATCATTATTTCTCTTATCTGGGTCTGTTTCTTGACATATTTTGGAGGAATCAAGGCACTCCAATCTTTCAAAAGTATACTATCCCCTTAATTTCTCCCGGGATTGAATTATATATAGGGTTGTTTGTGAATCATGCGAGACTCCGAGATGAATAATTAAATAACAGAGTGAAGCTTCATTGTGTTGGTCGGAATGTTCGCTGGATAATGACAACATACTATTATTATTATTATTATTATTAGCCTTCCAAGTCACCAACAAGAGAATCTCACCTTAATTATATAAAGCAGCTGGATATATTTATGGGAGAAACTATTATTTATTTATTTATTCTGCTTTGTGTGTGTGTGTGTGTGTGTGTGTATAATTGAATTTGTAGAGTAATAGTGTGCATGTGTGTGTGTGTCGTAGCAATATTTGAAGGACTCATTTACCTCCAATTTTCTGACTACTACATCACAGGGGGTCCTCAAAATACTATTATATAAGTACAAGAACTAATATATTATACTTTTGTTTCCAACTGTACACCTATTACAAAGTACAGTTCGATATTATGGTGTAATGTACAGTCAAGAGATTCAGTAGCTTTCCAATTTACCAACCAGAGATTCCTCCCTTATTAATATATTATGTCTCAACTTACCAACGCAAAGAGTGTTGAGCAGCATGGAAAATAATCTTAAATGATGCAAATAATGACATGACAGAGCTCTTAAACTCCAACTGCTTGCTAATGTCAATAACACTTAAACACACACGTATGTACGCCTTCTACAATGCACCAAAAAAATTATACGGCCCCAGAAAACACAACAGCCATCCAGGTAGATCAGCAGATGGATACAGTCTCTCTCTACCCAAACAACGACCAAATCAACTCTAGATGGGCAGAGCATTTCATCAATCAGCTGCTTAATCAGGCAAATCCCACAATACCTCACATACTGGATACCTTGCCTCACCTCTCTTTCTTGGAAACTCTTACACTAAATACAACCTCAGACCTAAATAAAGTTCTCGCTACTATCAGAGGCCTAAAAAACAATGTACTGTAAGTCTCGTACTTGATGGTATTCCAGCTGAAATCTTCAAAAAGGGGAGCATGCCTCCTATAGGTCCGTATATACGAGTTGAGTTGCCAAATATGGACAGCTGGAAAGGTACCCCAAATGCTGAAAGATGCTAACATTGTTACCATATTCAAGAAAAAATGTGATAAAACTGTCTGTGGCAACAGCAGAGGTATATCGCACCTATCAATAGCTGGGAAAATACTCGCGAAGATCATGATCTCCCGCTTAGTCACACAGTCAACTGAACAAAATCTCCCTGAGAGCCAATGCGGCTTTAGAAATGACAGAATTACAACAGACATTGTCTTTTGTATGCGTCAGCTTCAGGAGAAAGCAAGAGAGCAAAACAACGATCTGTTTGATGCTTTTGTCGATCTGACAAAGGCATTTGACACTGTCAATTGTCCCCTTTTATGGAAAATACTACAAAAGATGAGGGTTCCACCAAAATATCTGATGATTTAAAGCAACTGCATGATGGGATGCAAGCCCGGGTCCAGGTGTTTGGCTCACTATGTGAATCCTTTGATGTGAAGGTACATAGGAGTTAAACTGGCCCCTGTTCTCTTCAACATTTATCTACTAGCTTTGACCCAGTTGGCCCATACTGCCCTTGGGAGAGATGCAGACATCACCATACAGTACTGGCTTCATGGCAGACTTTTTAACATCTGTCACTTCCAAGCCAGAACCAAAGTCTCCACCCAAATAATAGAATTACAGTATGCAAACGACTGTGTCATTGTTGCACATGATGTTATAACACTTCAAGCTACTCTTGATACCTTCTCCTCTACCTACTCTGCACAAAAAACAGAAATCATAGCACAATGTATGTGTATACTGTACTGTAAATCCTTCAGAAGTACAGTATGTACTGTACCTTTCCAATTTCACATCAATGGAGATCCCATAAAAACCATAGAGAATTTTATATATTTTAGGCAGTGTTGCTTCTTCTGACTGCTCTCACAAATCAAAAATTCCGAGGAGAATAAACCTTGCCTCCACTGCTTTGTCATCTACAGAGCAGAGTCGTCATCGACATCGATGGACTGCCACAAGCAAGCATGTGTGTGTGTGTGCTTTATTCAATGTGGTGCGTGTGTGTGTGTAGATTATTCCACAACCTGTTCGTCTCTTACACCACCGCTACACTGTCCTCACCTCAAACCTGTAATGAAAGGAAATAATAATCATTACCATCATTCTCAGTTATTCATTCATAAGTATACGAGGGATTATACTACAAAGAACTGCCAGATGTTACCATATACAGTACAGCCAAATTTTTCTTGCACTTTCTACTTGCTCAATTGTACTATCAAAGACAAATATCCTGTCATTTAAGTTGGTGGAAACATGTGGTAAAGAGCAAACCATACTGGGCATAGACGATGTTGTGGTGCAGCTTTCATTATGTTTCACGAGTTATATTAAATCATTGGACAAGACAGCGACACAACATTTGTCTTTGACAGTACAACAGGAGACAGCTAAAGGTTTGTTTGTACTTCAATATCATGTACATGGTTTACAAGCTAATAACCATCAAATGTGTTGTTTACATCGTGAGAGCGAAGTGGGAAAAAGGCCCGTGTGAAATGGGCCACACTCGATAATGCCCACGGTTAGATGGTTAAGGGGAGATTCTATTATTGGTGAATTGGAAGGTCTCTGATTCCTCCAGACATATGACCTCAATGTTAATAACACTAGAGGATCTGTTGCATGGTATAGTTTGGAGGAATCACAAACAAGTCTTCCAATCTGACCACAGGAGAAACTCACCTTAATCCGATAAAGTGATTGAGAGGTGGAACAGTAATCACAAAAAGTAATAGATGAAAAAAAAAAAAAAAAAAAAAAATGGACAGTTGGAGAAGTGAACACCCCGTTTTTTTTTTAGTGTCCTTTTTTTACAACAAGCAGGGGAACAATACTGGGGAACATGATATAGGAAACATAGACCCCTTGTAAACCCATCCTTTAGACACACCACCTGACTGGATTAGGATTTATTTGGATATTGGGCCTTAACAACCACAGTAGTGATTTTGTAATAGCCATTAATAAAGTGTGTGTGTGTGTGTGTGTGTGTGTGCAGAGGTGTGTGTGTGTGTGTGTGTGTTGTGTGGTGTCTGTGGAGGTAGGTTTGGAAGTGCATGTGGAGTAGTGTGTGTGTGTGTGTGTGTGTGTTCTTACCCACCCCACCCCACCACTACAATACACTACACTACACCAGGTCACACCAATCCAATCAGTTTGGATAATAATTACATCAGGTTACAAGTCTGAGAGGGTAGATAATTGAGAACTAATTAGCTAGAGAGTATAATACTGTATGCCCTCACTAGTTGATGATGGTGTGGTTCTGGTACTATGGCATGGTAGGTTGTGCGTCTATGGAGTCATCGTACCATTACCATACCATCGTCTACACCATGATATGTTGTTGAATATGGGTACCAGTTTATCCATTTACTACACCCACCACCAGGAACACTGACTTATGGATACACAGTAGTGCCAGTTTATATTCTCACTTCATTTATTCATCTGTATGTAACATGTCTTGATGCGATACATTTATAACGTCTGCACGGTCCGGACACAAGCAGGTTACAGAGGTATGATACAGCAGCTGTGGCACTATACATACATATACACACACACACACACACACACACACACACACACACACACACACACACACACACACACACACACACACACACACACACACACACACACACACACACACACACACACACACATACACACACACACATCTCCCATCCTCATGACAACTATATACAGAGCTGTGGCACTATGATATTCATTCCTATAGAGGACAACAGCTGCACCAATACACTCAATTAAATACACAGCAGCTGTAACACACACACACACACACACACACCAATCCAGGGAGAGGAAGGCTTAATATAAAAATAATAACTGTTGAGACTATGATAAATAAGTTGCTATATTATTTTCATTCTTAATAATCTTGATGAAATATATATATAAACACAGCTACAACACCTGCCTGAACTGTACTGATATTTATCACTACATACCCTCATGGTTTCTCCGAGATAAAAGACAGATACATTATTTTACAAACACAGTTCAGAGGTATATATAATCTGTATATACACATAATTGTATACTGTACACAGCATATCATATCAATACAGGACTAGCTATAATTCTGCAGTTGATGTTCCCTCTGCAATGGCAAGTGGGAAACAACACAATCTGCATTCCATCAACCACCCAGAGTTGACCACCACACCTCCAGTACAAAAAAATAATCCGGAAATCACAAAACACCGAGATAGATTTTACACACACTGACCAGAACCTAGAAATATGGCTAAAATTACCCTGGATGCCTGAGAATATGTTCCCCCTCTCCCCTTCACCATCCCCCAACCCAACCCAACCCTCTCCAACAACCTCCTCATCTGTTATTAAGTTAGTAACCTGCAGCAGCAACAACAACATACACACACATTTATTATGAATCTGGTAATATTCACAACACTTGCTCAGACAGTCATACATACATACATACGTAGCCGGCAGGAAGCTGATGCGATGAGACACAACAACAACAAACAACAACAACAACAACAGGCAGGAAGGAAGGAAGGGTGGGACAAGTTTAGAGTGAAGCGCCGGGTGAAGTGTTTTGTGTATATGTATGTATGTATGTGTGAGTGTGTGTGGTTGAACAAGGAATACCACTCACAGTAAATAATTATATGATACCATTCTGTGGCTGGTATTTTTAAGGGGAGATTTTCTTGTTGGTAAATTGGAGTTGCTAACTATGCCAGGAAACAAACGCCTTCAATGTTATTAACAGGGGATCTGCTGTTTCGTGGCAGGCATAGTTTGGAGGAATTGGTAGTCTTCAAACTCACCAACAAGAAAATCTTCCCTTAAACTAACTGTAATTCTTGTAGGGAAAGGGCTCCCCGTTGTTCATTATTTTGCAAAGATACTGTACCAAGAAGTTTAATAATACCAGCCTCAATGCAATTACAACACCACCCTGCCAATTCTCAAGTATTTTACTTATTAATTTATTTATATCTACATATTTTCAGCCTTATGTTGCACTGTTCCCTTCAATAAGAGGAGAAATTTGATTTTAGTGATGAATTGGAGGGCTACTGATTCCCTTAAACTATGGCAGGAAACAGACGACCGACCTCAATGTTATTAATAGCAAATCTGTTTCATATCATAGTTTGGAGGAATTGGTATCCCTCCAGTTAACCATAAAGACAGTCTCCCCTTTATTATCAAGGCTATAAAGTACAGTAATTAGAATGGTTAGTTGGTCGGTGTGTTTCCTTTTCAACCACATGTGATGGGTGAAGTCCCCTTACATTATAATTACAGTATAATATATGCACAATGGTGGACAATAGTTTCTTAAGGAACTCTGTGATGTTGTCTGAAAATTGGAAGTACAGTGTACTGTAAATGAGTCCTTCAAATATTGCCAAGAAACTTCATCTATATGGAAGAAGCGTGTTTCGTGGCATAAATAGGAGGAATCAGAAGCCTACAATTCCCATACACGATCATAGGGTCCTTAAGGGAGATTCTTTTGTTGGTGAATTGAAATGGGTCGGCTGATTCCTACAAACTATGCCATGAAACAGATCCCTTGTCTGTATTTCAGTTTTGTTAGGAGGAATCAGTAGCCCCTCAATTTACCAACAAGAAAATTTCCCCTTAAGGACCCCAGTGATGTAGTCAGAAAATTGGAGGTTAGAGAGTCCTTCAAACATTGCCATGAAACACCACCTACATTGAAGGTGCTTATTTCTTGGCATAGTCAGGAGGAATCAGAAGCCACCAGGTCTCATACACAATCACAGGATCCCTTAATGAACAACTTTATATAATTATACTGTACACTTATGGAATAAAAAAAATATCAACTGTTGGAGACATTAATGTTTGTCTATATTAAGTCAAATATATGAGAATGATTATTGTAGTCTGATTAGTTTAGCAGTTAAGGAACCCTGTGATGTATATACCGGTAGCCAGAAAACTGGATATACAAAAGTCCTTCAAATATTCCCATGAAACACACACACCTATATGAAAGGAGCTGGTTTCGTGGCATTGTCAGGAGGAATCAGAAACCTCCAAATTTAATACATGATCACAGGGTCCTTAAACTATTGTTTGTGGCTGTACAATATGTAAGTTGAACATTTTAACATTTTTGTGAATCTGTGTAGAAAAAATGAACTGTTTTATTAAGCAATACTTTAGTGGTGCTGGTTGTGTCCCATTGTTCTTAAAAGTTATAATAAATCTACTAAGCCATTCAATGCATACTTGCCCCACTATTATAATCTAAGTACCTGTTCTCAATACATTATTACTTCCAAATCTAAACTACACAACTACTCCTCCAAAAGTATTTCTCACACACACAACTACCAGCACACAGTTTGATACTAGCTAATACTTTGGCTCACATCATTAAATTACTTCTCCGAGGAAAAGTTCTCTGTCACTCAATTCCTATTATTCTGCAATGTGAATTTAGCAATGAAAATACCTTTTCCTCAAGGAAGAAGTTTAATAATAAGAGCCTTTGTCTTTGGGTGCTCAGGTGAGATTCTCCTCTACACTATGCCTAAAAATTAAACAGGAAATGTTTAACAGTAACAGCTATTACCAGATGTACAACTGAGGCCAAATTACCCCATAAGCAAACCACTTTTGACACTACCTGACATCTCTCTATCTATATTCCATGATAAAGATGTTGTGTTCACCTCATCCTGAAACACACTACAACACTAACACACAGTTACACAAGAACCCAGGTAGTGTCTGAGGAGAGCAAAGGGCATTGTGTTCACAGCTATACCACACTGTACCTACTCCTGTATGAGGTTATAATGGTTGTTGTCAACTGGCTGTTGATCCCTGGTCACAGTGGACCAGGGAGGCTGTGTTTCTCAACATGGTTTGTTTTGGGGTTTTATTGCCACTTCAGCTGCTCCAGGCCACCACAGGCTTCACCTTCACTAACATTTATGGTTTATGTTAGTTATTTACATGATCTTTGAGTTTTATTGTTAATTCCATCATGTGTTGTTCACTTCAATAATAATGCTTAAAGCAAATTTCAGAATGGATTGTACTCTGTCACTGACTTCAGACAAAGTTTACTACTTTGGTTGAGACAATGAGTAAAGCAAGAAAAACAATGGCTAACTCCACTTTGAATGTTTTGGAGTTCCAATAATCTATAATGACAACTGAAGTGATGACTTTCAAAAAGGTTATATTGCTGTAAGGTTCCAACTTTATACTGTATTGAATTCACAAGAGTTGATTCAATAAATTTTTAAGTGACTGGAAACTAGCTGTGAATTAATCAACCTTTGCTAATATAATCCATAAACAATACAAAACATTATTAAAGTACTGTATGTTGCTAGCTCTCCCTAACAATACTGACTGGAATGAAAGAACCTTGAATATGTAACCTTCATGTCCAAGTACAGTACACCACAACAAACACAGATACTCTACTCTTCTCAGTACATAATCCTAACTCATAATTCACACCATTAGCAAATTCTCTCAAAATCTGACCATGGAATATTTGTATGTCTCTGTGGTTGCCTGTGGTTGCCTATATGTATGTGTGTGTGTCCCAGTGGTTGCCTATATGTACTGTATGTGTGTGTATATGCCTGTGGTTGCCTGTATGTATATGTGTGTGTGTGTCTGTGTGTGCCAGGTATGTATATGTGTGTACCTGTGGTTGCCTGTAGGTATGTGTGTGTGTGTGGCTGCAACTTCCCGCATTCTTAGAGTAACAAAGTTTTGCACCTCAGTCAATTATTATTCATGAAGGCCACCAAAAGCAAGCAAGCAAGCAAGTAAGTAAGCAAGCACTGCCATGTACAGTACAGTTGTGGACTTGAGTTGTGTTTTGTCTTCTCATCTATAACTCTCTAGGGATGAACCGGATTGTATTTGTTTGTGTTGAATACAAATCAACACAATACTTTAATTTAAGGGGGTTAGTACTGTATACTGTTGGTACATTAGAGTGCCTTGATTCCTCCAACATATGCCAGATAACAGGACCAGATGAACAAAACTAATAGTGGCCTGTTGCTTGGAATAGTTAGGAGGAATAAGTTGCTCCAGATTAGCCACCAACAACACTGTACTATATATCCCCTTTAATACAAATTTGCCTTTTCCTTAATATACAACAATTTCATACAAGGTGCTCTGAGATATGACTAACTACAGTAGCATCCTCACTATTTATTTCCCCTCATAATATTTCCCAGCAACTGTTACTAATATAATAATATACTGTATAATATATGACCAAGAGCTGGGGTGGAAGAGGCAGCAGAATGTCTACAGTATATTATTATTATTATTATTATCATTACCTGATGTGCTGGTAAGGTAAAATGGAATGAACTCTGTGTGATCTACTGATGACTTATTATAATCTCTATCCTTATTTTAATCTCTATCTTATTGTCTGGTTGTCGGTTGCACCTTGCCAGGATTGTACGCCTGTCAAAAATATTATTCTGTACCGCAAGGTCTGACTGACTGACTGACTGCTGTGTTATCATCCTGGCTCCCACTGTCTCATTGAAATACTCCTTTATTTTGACCCATACTGTAATAATAATAAATAATGTCATAGTGTATCAAGCCATATATATATATATATATATTATATCCTTTTTATGGTACATTATCTCTTTCTCTATTATTCTCCTCCACACACCTCTTCCTCCTCCTCCTCCACTTCTTCTTTACTATACTTTCCCTCACCCTCATATACCAGATGGCTTAGTAAAAACCAGACATTAATTTTGTTAATTATCATTCTATTAATGGTCAGCCAGCCCTTCTGTCCTCAGGGTGCAGAATAATTATATTGTGTCGGTACAATAAACTCTCATTATACACAGGGATTATGTATGTGAAATAAGACTGTGTGTAATGAATGTATGTACTGTAATCATCATCATATCTTATCACACCAAAACTTTTCCCATTGTACTATAATGTAAACATGATGTACAGTTGTCAAAAGAGGAATTGCGACAACTATTGATAGAACATTAAATATATTAATGTATGTCCATATATTTTTTAGTTATCATAAGTATGTATTACAGACGGATATGTATATTACTATGGTTAACGTTCTATCAAGATTTGTTGCAATTCCTCTTTTGGCAACTGTACAGTACACTACATTACCAGTGTACTGTACAGTCGGCGGCAAAAGTCCTGTCGCCTCCCTTGCTTCACCGAGGCACGCAATGTTCATAGACTCAAGATTGCTAAGTGTAGAAAACGTGCATATTTCTCGAGTCCATGAACACTGCATGTCTCGGTGAAGCAGGTGAGGCGACAGGACTTCTGCCGCCGACTGTACTACAAGGGTTTTCTGTATACAGTTTCATTACATACACAACTTTACATACCTAAAATCCCAGTGTAAAATAAGAGTTGAGTGTATACTGACTGTTGGGTAGTCATGAAGAAGAGGGGAAGAGATGGAACTGCTGATGTGATGAATGTACACAACACCTGCTGCTGACACCACACTCTTTCACAACTACAATAATAACAACAACCAACCTGTGAGCAAAAAAGCTTCTTTATGTACTGATGCGAGACCTTAGGAGTATTAGCACCGTGCTGCACTACGCTGGCACGCACGCACACACGTACGCACACACACACACATACAGGCACGCTAACTCAACTCTGGCAAACATTCACATACTCTCATAGTGATCTAACAGCTCGAAATATATTCCTAAAGTGATGTAGTTCTTCACACACACACACACATCATACATATATATAGTGATGTAAAAAGCATCATTCATACCTAAAGTGATCTACAAAGGTTCAACCTAGAGTTTCAATCTACCAACTTCTGAATAATTGCAGTTTACCCAAACATTCATAAACAGCCATTTCTTTAAACTTTGGAGTACTGTGTGTCTTTACAAGTATTATGTAATAATGATTCTTTCAATAAGTACAGTACATAAATATGACAGGTAAATGATATTTGCTTCATTTTTCTCTCCAAACTGTTTAAAAAGATGGCCAACAGACAGCAGCAAACAGAACACTGAATATCATTATGTTTAAATAAGATTGTCACTCATCAGTAACAACCTGATGAATGACATTCTGACACAGAGACACACAATTTCTGTATATTGTATAAATATCCAATGTAACTCATTAACACCACTCATAATTCAGTGTTACTCATTCAGCACCAGAATGAACACTTACTCCTTCAAACAGTCAGCACATAATGGAAATCATGCAGAGTCAAAGCCAATTAAATCTTATAAAAACTCTAGCAACATGAAATACAACAGGCTGAATGCTTCAAAAATATTAAAAATATCCAGGTTCTACACACAGGATTTGTGAGCTAAGCATTTTCAAAATGTATAAAACAATTATCCAATACATTTTGCATGCAATCTTAAAAATCTTAACCATTGTATGCAAAGGGTACAATTCAACTATAATCTAAAAAAACCTTCTTCCCTTGGATAAAAAAGTATATATACCTATAGAATATGATGATAAGTGCACAAGTCCCAATACTACTCATAGTATGAAATTTGATTTAAAATTCTACCAAAATATACAATATAACCTGGTGCTCTATGGATTGCTACAGAAGTCTGAATACTTGTGCCAGGTTATTTCCAACTCACAGGGAGGTTTCAGTACTGGAGGCTGTTGTTGTACTGGATGCTATCACTGGTTCTGGGGACCACCTCCACTGGGGCACATCTTTCTGTTGACAACTGGTCCTGGCACTGGGGGGGGACCTACTGCTAGTGGGGGACTTGTGAATGGGCGGAGTAAAGACGTCGTGGTAGGGTGACCGGGCGTTGAATGGGATCTTGAATGCTGTGGTGTGGTGGTTTGTTAGGCCATTATATGACCTTATCTGACCACCACCACCACCATCAATACCAACACTTACATTGTTACACTTTCCATATTGATGGGAATATATAGCATGATGACTGTGGTGGTTACTATGGTTCTGGTTTGGGTTAGTATCACCTATAATATTATATGCTGCCATGGAGTTGTGTGAGGCAGTAATATGTTTGGATTGATTCAACAACCCATTACCATTCATTTTACTATTCCCTCCGCCTCTAGAGCTCTGATTGTTTCTGCTCTCTGTGGTTGGCTTTGCAGTGTCTGGTGTGTGCTTATAGGAGTCTGCAGAGTGCCTTTGATTCTCTGTGTGTTTGTTGTTGTAGTTTCCTGTGGTGTGTCTCTGCTGTGTGTCTGTGGAGCCTTTATGGTTTTCTGTTGAGGGTTTGTGTATGTCGGTTGTTTGCTGGGTGGTATCAATGGCAGTTTGTTTTGATGTTTCTGTTGCCTGCCTATAGTTTCCTGAGTGCCTCTGGGGAACCACTGTCTGTCTGTGGGTGTCTGAGTGTTTGTTGAAATCTGCTATTTGTCTGATAGTATCTTCTCCCTGACCATAATGACTGCTGGAATATTTATGATTATTTGTAGTATCTTTTTGAGTGTCCTGCATATGTTTGCTATCATCAACAACAAACTTTTGACTATTTGATGATTGCCTCTGGATGTCTCTGTGCCTGTAAATGTCTGTTGGTTGTCTGTGTATGTCAAAGGAGGATGGTACAGATCTAGCCTGTATTTGTTGTCTAGAGGCAAGGAGTGGGGGCCTGAGGGGTGAGTCCTGGGGTGACGTACCATTGCTGGTCTCGCTCTCGTAGCTGAGGGAGGCACTCACGAGGGAGGATGGGGTGGTGGATGGGGTGGAGGGTGAGTCATCCGCCCCAACATTGTTTGCTGCCCAATCCCAGGAAGGGTGTGCCCCAAAGGCCATAGGGCTCTTTGGGGTGGGTGATGCAAGGTCTGAGCCACTGGTATTACTGTACTGCCTCAGTCCCACGTGTTCCCCGTGCCCCGCCCCGGACTGCAGCTGTCCTGACACACGGTTCTCTGGCTGGCTCTTGGACCGGGTGTGGAGGGTTAGGCCCGTTGATTTCCCCGACGTGGAGTGAAGCTTTTCATTGGATGTAGTCTTGGTGGAGTGGCAATAGATACACGTGGACTGAACCTTGCCCGTCTCCCCAATATAGGATGGCAACACTTGTGTACCAACATCCACCACATTGACGGGTAACTTGATCATTCTCCTGTCATCATCTTCTCCTTTCCATCCGTCCCTCACGTCCCCCACAGTGTATATACCATCACCCCCAGAGTGTTGTTTTGATCTGTCTTCCCTTGGTACATCTCCTCCTCCTCCTCCTGTTATTGTGGTTGTCCTGGGTGTCTTGGATGTGTCTCCCCATAGCCGTGTTTCTCTGCCTCCTCCGTCCTCCCTCAGTTCGTCATCGTGGTGTTGCCCGGCCGTCCTGAACCCATTGCCATTCATGTCTCCATCATCGTGTGTCTTGGGGTCGGTGTTGGTGTTGGTGTTGGTGGTGTGTGAGGAACAGGAGCAGGTTGGACAGTGACGACCAGCACGTTCCCTTTCCCTCTCCTCCAGTACAGCTGCCATGATGGCTGCTGAGACTGCATCCACCGGCTCCTCCTTCACACTCTCCTCTGAACGGGACAAATATACAGTAATATAAAGAAGTACAAACAATATACAGTAGAATCATGAACACTAATAAGTATTCAGGTGTGCCTGGAATACCAAGAGACAGAAAAATTAATGCACAATAATATCTCTATTGAAATTATTTCGTTGGTAAACTGGACTGTTCAAAGTTTCAACCAAAGCTGTATACTTATTAGTATTTGTGACTGTACCTTACACATTATAATGAAGAATGACAAAAAATAGAAAAATATTATACTGTCATACACAACATAATGATAATGAAATATGATATCAGAAAAAATTATACCAACACTTGGAGGCAACTACAGTACAATGAATTTACCCCTACATATTTGGCACACCTACACTGTACCTGTGAATCATCAGAATCAATAAACAGTGTGAATATATCTCATTCAAACCAACAACAATTTTAGTACTTAAATCACTGTCCTGTGTTCCCATTACTATATTTACGGTACACACATACACACGCTCTTGTCCTTAATTCTTAGTGTGATTTTTGTAATAAATCTCCCACCAAATTAGTGAGCAGCAGAGGTTCACTAGACAATACAAAACTCTGAAAGGACAATTTTACAAGGGAGTCTGTGCAAAGTACTGGTACAAACAACCCAAACTCAAAAGGTATGAATTCTTTGTTTCCCCCCAGTCCCTATAGTGTTGTAGTGAGGCCCAGATGTGTTTATGGATTGGTCACACACACACACACACAAACCAGAGAGTCTTTGTGTCGGTACCGTGTCATTCTTGTACGCGGCCGAAAGTCAGATAATCTATACACGTGTGAGTCAACCCACCCTGGACCTTGTTGACTGAGTAGACCATGGCTGTGGGTGGGAAGGTAGGGATGGGTACTTTGATCACCTTCATCTCTGGTCTGGGGTTGTCCCGCATCTCGCCTCTAGTTAGCCGGGTCTTGGCCTTCTTCTGTAGGTCTGATGGTAGCTGGTGGCAAGGGAGAGATAGGGAAGTGAGGGAGGAAGGGAATGAGAGAGAGAGAGAGGGAGGGAGAAAAGGAAAAAGGGAGGGAGAAAAGGAGAAAGGGAGGGAGAAAGGGAGGGAGAGAAGAGAGAAAGGGAGGGAGAAAAAGAAAAAGGGAGAGAGAGGAAAGGGAGAGAAAGAGACAGAGGAATAGAGAAAGAAACAAAGGGAGATACAATACAACAACATAAGTACTGTATCAATTTGGGAGTCAACAGTAGCCAGCCCTCCAAACTATACCACAAAACAACAACAACACCCCTCATTAAAGTAACAGCATAAAGGTCATTTGTTTCTTGGCATAGTCTGGAGTAAACATCACAAATCTTCCAATTCACCAATAATAAGAGAACTTTCCCTTCAGTGACATCTCAGTACAGTACAGCATCTGTCAACAAAGGACCAATAATGATACCTTCTAACCATTCCACTAATAACAACAACAACAAAAAATGACTTGGGAGGAAATTATTTGTTTTGTGGCAATGTTTGAAGGAGTCGGTATTCCCCTCGTTGCCAACATCTTGCCGATATAAAAGTCTGCTTGTGTCACCTGCTGTACTGTACTCTATATTTTCTAAGGGAATAGTACAGTGTTGGTAGATCTGTAGCAACTGATTCAACCAATATATTCTAAGCAACAGGCACCATTATTTTTATTCATGTTGTCCTGTTTTCTGGAATATTTTGCAGGAATCAAGGCTCTCTAATGTACCAAAAATATACTCTATCTCCTTAACCAGGTGAAAATGTACTGGCTCTCTCTTTTCTTGTCTTTTCCGGTAAATGTAATGCAATGCAAATTTACCAAAAATGTACTTAACTTGGTAATGCACTTATCTGCAACATTTGAACATTGGAATGTACAGTATGTTTAATGTGAATCTAAGGTCATGTTATTGTACTTAGAAGGGAATTGGTGTATATTAGCCACATTCAGAAAACATGATAATAAAAACATTCAAGGAAGCAAAACAGAAATATGTACGCACACACACATACACTCACACACACACATACACTCACACACATACATACACTCACACACACGCATACACTCACACACATACATACACTCACACACACGCAGACACACACACACACACACACTATAAGAGTTGAATGGTACACCTACCGAGTTGAGCTTGTGTGTGGCATACTTGGAGGGGTTACACTGAAGAAGCTGAATGGCCAAGTTGAGGTCTGTTTTGTATCGATCCTGTTGGGGTAGCATTGTTATTGTTATTATTATTATTATTATTATTATTAGTAGTAGTAGTAGTAGTAGTAGTATTACAGTATTATTGTTATTATCATTATCATTAGAATTGCAGTATTGTCGTTATTATTATCAATAGAATTACAGTATTGTTGTTATTATCAATAGAATTACAGTATTGTTATTATTATTATCATTAGTATTACAGTACCGGTAGCCTAAGTATTGTTATTATTACAAAATATTGTTTCCATATACAGTATTTAAACTCCATTACTTCCTTCATCCTCTCACTGACTGTAGGTGTTGTAAAATCAATGACATCAGTTTCTGCATTCTCAAAAATTATCCCTTCACTCTTACTACATTCATATTTAGCTTCTTTCTCTTACATACAGTACACCCTGAAACACATACAGTACATCCACTCCTCTCTGCAGCAGCACGAGGCCAAATGTAAATAATTATTCCACTAAACCATTTACATATTTCATTCTTGTACCGGCTGTATGCAAGAACATACATGGTATTGACGTTGGCACAGTACAATGACTCCCTAGACACACTCTGAAACCATTGTACCAGCACCACACCATAATCAACACTAATGATATTCACCACCTTAAGTGGACTTGGGCCCACAACACTGGCTGTGGGATCAATGCCTTTCCCCCAATCTCCCTTACAGTCAGAGACTCCCTGGTCCAGTAAGCTCTGGTCCATCCCATTTCCTTGGGATTTGCTTCGGTAGCCCAGGCATATAGGGCCAGCCCCTACTTTATTTCAATTTGTTTTATACACTGCGACCAGAGTGTACCAGGGTTTCTGTGGGGCAGGAGGCCATTCTGCCCTGGGAGAACATCAACAACAACAACAACAACTTTACTTAATGTTTCATACACACATTCTCCTGTCTGAGTCTGTTGATGTACTGTAACATACACACATTCACCTACTAGTATGTAATGAGGGTTTACTGTAACATACACACATTCTCCTGTTTGAGTCTGTTGATGTACTGTAACATACTCACATTCTCCTGTTTGAGTCTGATGTACTGTAACATACTCACATTCTCCTGTTTGAGTCTGTTGATGGCCTGGGCTGCGGTGGTGAGTGCGGTGGTAAGGTTGGCAGTATTGGAGGTGAGGCTGGACTTCTCACTCTCTGTTCTGTCCACCAGTCTCAGCAGCTTGTCCTCCAGTCCCTGATTCACCTTCTGCAGACGCTTGTGGGCCTCCAGGAGTCTGTGGCAAAGAGGAGGGGAGGGCTTAGTTTGTGATTGTGTGGGGGTGGGAGGTTGGGGAGGGGAGAGGAGGGCTTAGTTTGTGTGCGTGTTCGGGGAAGAGGAGAGGAGGGCTTAGTTTGTTTGTGTGTGTGTGGGGGAAGATGATGGGAGGGTTTAGATTGTGTGTGTGTGGGGGGGGGGGGGGGAGAGGAGGGGAGGGCTTAGTCTGTGTGTGGGGGAGGGGGAAGGGGGTCTTCCTGATGTTTATATAGAGGGAGAGAGAGTGAGAGAAGAGGTTGTAGTGTGTGTGTGTGTGTGTGTGTGTGTTTACCTGATGTCTTAGGAGAGACAAACAGAGAGAGTGAGAGAAGAGGTTTGGTGTGTGTGTGTGTGTGTGTGTGTGTTCCTGATGTTTTTGGAGAGAGTGAGTGAAGAGGTTTGGTGTGGTGGTGTCTTGATAAATGTAGAGGAAGGAAAGGCATAAACAGTGGAGAGAGAGAGAGAGAGAGAGAGAGAGAGAGAGAGAGAGAGAGAGAGAGAGAGAGCAGGTAAACACAAAGTCCAACATATATTTTGCATAACATTGAACAGTACAGGAAACAATAATAATTCTCCACCACACACTGTTTACCCAATACCAACACAATAACAACCAGTGAAGCAAGTGATGACCAAATAATAATAATAATAATAATAATAATAATAACAATAACAATACAAATAATAATAATAAAATAATAATAAAATAATAAATCACAAAGTTAATTAATTTCCATGAGGGTAGTGAGTGAGTGAATGAGTTGGATGGTGTTACTCATGTCTCACACATCACTATGCAACTTACTATTTATCTCATAACAAACACTAATTTTGTTCCTAGGCGACAGTCCGTTATGTAGCACAGTTTGGAGGAGTTCATTGCCGCAAGTATGTCAAAGGAGTGTTTTCAAGTTTTTAAAGGGGTAGTACACTGTAGTATGTACAGTTGGACACATGAATGGGTGGTACAGCCCAGGTGAAAGATACTTGTCCCATTTGAGTAACCAGTGTCTATTATTAGGTACTTTTTTATTACCATCCTCAATACTGACTTCTGCCCCTGATGTCTCCTATTTGGCACTAAAAAATTGATATTTGGAGAAATGGACCATCTTTCACTTGGACTGTATCACCCATTCATGTGTCCAACTGTACAGTGTTGGTGGTAAGTCTGAAGCAACTGATTCCTCCATACTATTCCAACCAACAGAACACCATTATTTTTGTTAATCTGGTCCCATTTCTTGGCACACTTTGAAGAACTTTAGGCACTCCAATGTACTAAAACTGATTCCTCCAAACTACTCCAGGTAACGGACTGGATAAGTATATGTGTAGGGAATCTGGTCTGTTGTTTGATTGGAAGATTCAGTAGCTACTTTAAGGGACCCTGGTGATATCGTCAGAACATTGGAGATAATTATACGAGTCCTTCAAATGTTGCCACGAAACACACACACACACACTTATATACAAAGGAAGTACAGGCAACAGGAGGCCCATAGTGACCTTTTACAAGGTTACCTGTTTAACTACGCTAATCTGAACAACGTGTTGAAGGAACGAGCTTGTTATAAGGCGTGGTCAGGAGGAATCGGAAGTCTCTGATTTTCATACAAGATCACATTGTCCTTAATTAAGAGGGTTGAACTAATAACACCACCACCACCAAACACACTCTATAAGGACACACATACAATCTGCCCACACATAACACAATGAAGTACTGACCAACATACACACACTAAACAACAACAACACATATAACTGCCCATACATAACATAATATAAGATAAAGAAGCACTGACCAATGCACACACACTATATAAGGGACACACATTCAACCTGGCCACACCATGAAACACTGATCAATACACACATACATACAACCTGCCCACACCAAACGTAACATAATATAATGACACACTGATCAATACATACATACAACCTGCCCACACATAACATAACATAGCCTAATACAATGATACACTCCAGCCACCTATTATTATTCATTTTTGTTTTTCAGAAGCCGTGAGGTACAGTACTTTTTTTATAGTTTTTTATTATTTTTATTTTCCAAACAAGCAAATGGATCATTACTGTATTTTGGCACAACTTGTATCACACCCTGCCCTAATACTTGGCACTATAGTACAGTCGGCAAAAAAAAAGTATTGGAACCACCCTTATATTGACATTAAGTATAATAATTATTCACAGGGAAGTTCCAATCATTGTTTTGCAGACTGTATGTGGTTAATTACTAGAGTGTCAAATATTAGGGAAGGGTGTGATACATTTTCATGACTTGAAAGGGGGAGTTAATGTGTGTGTGTACAGTGTGTGTGTGTGTGTGTGTGACCCATTTCACTGGGTGGGTACTCTTCTGTCTTTACTTTCTGAACAAGCTTCCAAGAGAGGTAGTAACTGCAGAAACACTGAATGGCTTTAATAATAGGTTGGACAGATACATGGACTCAAAGGGATGGATGTAAATCAGGAGCTGCTAAGAACTGGGACAACAGGCCTTCTGCAGGACACTATAAATATTATATTTCTTATGTATTTCTGCTTCCCTTTTCTACTCTTGGCACTAGAGCCTCCCCATCCCTTCAAGAGGGAAATGGGATATTGATGATGAGAATGAGATACAAGCTGTGTCAAAACACTATACTGATACAACTGTTTGCTTGGAATATTTGTAAAATAAACGATGCCTTAGCTCACCGAAACATATAGTAACATAACAAAACACAATGAAACATTAGTCACCAAACATAATATAAAACACAATGAAACATTGGTCATTGAACATATACTGTACAGTAATAAAACACAATAAAGCAACTGGTCCAATCAAACATAATATAAAATAGAATGAAGCAAACTATTTATACTTTGCTTATGTACAGTACTCATTCATGGTCACTCAATTATAAGGGATGCAGCATCAGGCAATAAATAAATATAAAGACAGAAACATAAGCAAACAAACATATCCACACATAAGAAAATACAGTACATACAGTATATATAGACAGACATATAATTAGATAAACGCATCCAAACACACAGATATACAATACAGTACTGATACATAAATATATAGAGATACATAATTAGATCAATTCATCCACACACACACATATACAGTATATACAATACAGTATGTACAGATGGCAAAAAAAATAATTATTGGAACCACCCTTACACTGAGATCAATTACATATAACTATCCATAAGGGAGTTTGAATTTTTTTTTTCGCCAACTGTACAATAATTTGAAGAAAAAAAAAACAATTACTGTATATACATCATCTGACTGTCAACATACAAACATACAGAATAGCCTATACATACAGTACCAAGAGATGAACTAATTAAGGACCGTGTGATTGTGTGTGAAGACTTGCACCCGTAGTTTTAAAACATTTGAGGGCCCTTACTGGAGCTCTATGAACCCTCCAAACTACTCCAGGCAACAGATTCCCTATTCGAAACACTGAAGCGTTTTGTGGCCTGGATTATTTGGAAGGTTCATAGAGCTCCAGTAAGGGCCCTCAAATGTTTTAAAACTACAGGTGTCAGTGACTTCTGATTCGCCCTGACTATGCCACAATACAAGCTCCCTGAATATAGAGTAGGTGGTGGTGTGTTGTGGCAATGATTAAACCACTCACTTATTAACCTCCAATTTTCTGACCTAACTTTGACGGGTGTAAATTTAAGGTTTGCAGATCAATGCCTAACTATGTGTGTGTGTGTGTGTGTGAGAGAGAGAGAGAGAGAGAGAGAGATGGTGTTCTTCCACTAGATAGTTGCCTCAGAGAAAAGATATGGAATGGAGGAATAACTAAAGAAAAAGAAGTGAAAGTGTGATTTGGGTCCTTTATAAATTGAAGGACTACTGATTCCTCCAAACTATCCCAGGAAACAAATCACCTTAACCACTTAGCCATGGGTAAAACGACATATTTTCATCACTTGTCTTTTCCTGTAATTACAGTACGGTACAGTACCATACTGTATATGTAAAAAAAAATGACAGTGACATTATATTTCATATTATTGTGTTGAAAAATGTGATTCTGACATGTTTTATAATGAAATTAGTGTGTGAAAACTTACTAAGATATGTAAATAGAGTGTAAAAGTGAATTTTGAGTTGATGTCATAGTGAGGTGGCTACCTATCCTACAGATGTCATTTTAGTCTTCACAAGTACATCAGGATACTGTACAGATAAAGGTTTGTACTACAATATCCTGTATCATTTATTTATGTAGCATGAGTGGTTTATAAGCTATTAGCCGTCAAATGTGTTGTTTACATAGTGATCGTAAGTGTGGGAGAGAGGTCCGGGCGAGAGAGCTGTTTCAATAGATAATGACTGCGGCTAAGTGGTTAAATAGTAACTAACTAATGAGGATTGTGATGCAAGGAATAGACACCTGACATACATACAATACATACCTCAAGCACAAACTACAGGACATTAATAATATATTTATACTGTACACACCTAAACTCACATATCAATTGATACACTACGAGTCAATACCACATACAGTAGTGTATAGAAAATGGCACATCTTTTAGGGACCCAGTGATGTAGTCAGAAAATTGGAGGTAAATGAGTCCTTCCACTACTGCCATGAAACACCACCTATAAGGAAGGAGTATGATTTGTGGCATTGTCAGGAGGAATCAGAAGCCTCCAATTCCCAAAATATGATCCCAGGGTCCTAAGTAAAAACATACACTGTATATAATTCGGTACACCATAAGTAAAAGACACATGTAAAGATGATACACCTAAGAAAAACACACGCACATACACACATATAATTATATAGAAGACAGTACACCTCAAATTTAAAACACAGACAGTACGGTACACTTCAAGTTAAAAACACAGACAGTACACTTCAAGTTAAAAATACATACAAATATAAAATGGTAAACCTCAAGTCAGGAACTATGGTATTGCAAAAATGGGGAGAAGAGAACTGCAAAAAATGTACGGGAGAGTTGGAGCAGAAGCAAAGGAAGAGAAGAGGACTTGGCACACACACACACACACACGTACACACACACACAGCTGTCAAGACCAGGGCTTTAACTATGTGAAAAATTGTTGTGGTCATTTCAGACCTTGCAGAGTAAAATTTGTTAGGGAGTTTGACAAAATATCACGGTGTCTAAATACGGCATATCCAAATGTGTTTTCTACCACTTTGCACTAGTATGGAAAAATTATGACTTTCACAAAATCAAAATTCTTAAAATTAGAGAGATGAAAAACAATAAAACTAAGGGTGATCTTACCTTCATTTTCCTCTTAACCTGGCAACACAATCACTGTCATTAATCCAGAGTGTTTACAATGGCGGGGGATGCAGCAAGACGGTACCTAGACAAGTCTATTATCAGCTTTACCTACACATATATTTCTTCCTCTCTCTCTCTCTCTTTCTCTCACCAACTTTACCTACACTTTCTCTCACCAGCTTTGTCTACACCTTTCTTTCTCTCACAAACTAAAATCTACACCTTTCTTTCTCCCTCCACCTCTTTCTTTCTTTTTCTTTCTCTCTCCTGCTGACTCACTGCCCAGTTCACAGGCTTCAAACTTCACCTTATTTCCTGTCACATAATACTTCATAAATACCACCTTAAAAATCATGTCTGGAGCTCCTGTTTTTCGTCATACAAAATGGCAAAATTGCAGCAACATTTGACCATTTGTGTACCTGTGTGATGGGTCATGTTTGGCTGACTTGTAAAGACTGTATTACTGTACTGTAAATTGAATATACAGCAACATAATATTGTGATAGAGTTTTATATTTAAATCCCGGGATGCTATGCTGATGGGTTGGAGGGAGGCTGTTTTGACAAATGAATAAATGAACGGCTAGATACGAGCAAGTTTTCCGGCCTGGGAATTGAACCCTCGGCCAGCAAATGCTAGACGTGGGATGTATGGACATGCCAGATAGTTAGTTATATTTGGATGCTTAATGGAATAGTGCACTACAGTATTGGTAAATCTAGAGTAATTGATTCCTGTAAACTATTCCAAGCAACAGATCACCATTATTAATCTGGAGGAGAGAACATAGACAAGGTGAAGAAAACCCACAATGGTAGACAAAAACATATACAGTATTACCATACAGTTTCGCCCTCTTCAGTGTTAAAGAGGGTCACAGTCGTCGCCGAAACTAAATGGTAATATATTTTTTCGTCTACCATTGTGGGTTTTCTTCACCATTATTATTGTTCATCTGGTCCTGTTTCCTGGCATACAGTACTTTGGAAGAATGAAGGTGCTCTAATGTATCAAATATGTATTACCCCCCTTAAGAAACTGACTGAGGAAGGAGCCAGGACCACACGCATATAAATAGACTGCTAGATATATTAGTATTTGGTTGCTTAAAGGGGTAATACACTTTTAGTACAATAGAGTACCTTGATTACTCCAAAGTATGGCAGGAAACGGGACCAGATGAATAAAAAATAATGGTGGTCTGTTGCTTGGAAAAGTCTGGAGGAATCATTTGCTCCAGATTTACCGCAAACACAGTACTACAGTACATACCTATACCAGGCCTTCATACCCACGCTGGAGGTAGTCCCGTCACGTCACACACCCTCCCAAACACAAATGCCCAAATGTAGAACTCCCCTCCCCCACACACACACTCTATATCTCAAACCCCCAATCTCTGTTAGAGGAAGGAGCAGCCCCCAGTGCATAACTATGTTTGCATCCATAGTAAGGCCCCACAACACAAGCTGGTTTACCCTTGCCACTTTACTACATGAAGAACACTGTACTACCCCCTTAAAATAATAACTGAGAGCAGCAATAGTGTGGGTGGGGCCAGAATCACACAAAATAAATTGACTGCTCGATATCTGTATTCTGCTGCTATGGAAAATGATTGAGCAAGTGAGAGCGAGAGTGAGTGGGACCATACACACGGCAAGACACCACATTTTCTGAACTGAGCATCGAGGCAGCAGGAGCACGCAGGGAGAGAGAGTTAAGGACCTTTTTCTGACAGAGATGATACGGCACATGAAAGAGTCGTCACAAACAGCCACTAATATATTTGATGGACAATTGTTGAGAGGGAATTACAGGGCCAAGTGCAAGACTGTCCATGACATTGATGATGGTGTGGTTATGGTACGATGAGAGGTGATACACTACAGGGTCATCGTACTGTACCATGACATTGATTGATGATGGTGTGGTTATGGTACGATGAGAGGTGATACACTACAGGGTCATCGTACTGTATCATGCCATTGTTAACACCATGGATATTCTTGCATGGCCTACGACCCTTACAACCAACGGTGGGTTGATCAGATGACAAATTTTAACTCTACAGAGCAAGTCATGGATGTAATACACTGACTTTACTTGACTGAATAAATTGACAGTACTTGACTGAATATCCTAACTTTATGTGACTGAATACCCTGACTTTACTTGACTTAATACACTAACTATATGTGACTGAATACACTGACTTTATTTGACTGACTCTACTGACTTTACTTGACTGACTCCACTGACTTTACTTGACTGAATACATTGGTGGATAAGTTAGGTCTTTAGTGGTTGAATCATCATAACGTCAAGCCCTGGTCATGACCCTTAGTGCAATGAAGGGAAGGACAGGAAGGGAAAGGAAAAGGGAAGGGTAGGGAGGGAAGGGTTGGGAGAGGGAAGGAGGGAAGGAGAGTGGAGTGGAGTGGAGGGAAGGGAAGGAGAGTGGAGGGAAGGGAAGGAGAGTGGAGTGGAGGGGAGGGGAGGGAAGGGAAGGGAAGGGAAGGGAAGGGAAGGGAGGGATGCAAGGGAGGAAGCCTATGTCCAGTGTTGGAACATATATACTGTATATAAATACAAAATTAAGAAGAAAATAAAAATAAATTAATAAACAATAATAAAAAAAATGATTAGGTTTGTCGTTTTGCTAATCGCCTAGTCACTTGGTAGACCCTTCATTGCAGTACAGTACTTCCAGTAATGAATGATCTCTCTTTCCATATAGCCTGTCTAAGAATAATGACCTCTCTCTCCAGTATAGTAGGTTGCATTGTGTGCGACAATTTGGACAACACATAGTGTGAATATATGTTTATATGGGAAAATTACTTATGGGTGGCAACTACTTCAAACTGACAATTTACAAAGTATATGCCAATATCCAGGGTACTGTACAATATTTGGTAACTGTGATTTGATTATGAGTCATAGTAGCAATGAATATAAGTTCATACCAAATAAATAACAGTACAGAAACACACTAGAAGTGTGAGAGGGTGTTCCAAAGTGGCTGTGACAGTATAAAGGAGTCTTCCTAAGATTGTGCCACTACCATCACCCACCACCACTACACCACCACTACCCTCACCAGCCACCAAACGATTCAATGTTGATCTCATTCACTTTGTCCATAAACCTTTCAAAGTCCTGGGCAGACACAACTGAACACATAATGAAGATAGTGAGATACTGCTCCATTAAAATGACTGCTGAGTTATTGGCATGACTTAGCTGTTAGTCAGTCAAGAGTAGAAACATCATAACTCCTCACAGTCCATATAAGAGTCTGCATGGGTTATATACAACCATGGTGATGGTAACATTGAAGTACAAAAGGTAACAAGATGAAAAAAAGGGAGAGTTGGAGAAGTGAAAACCCCTTTTAGTTACCCTATACTTTCCCGAACTAACTAATTCAATCTTCCTACGTTATGGAGTTTGTGAGAACTTGCTACAACAACAAAAAATTTTAAGGAGGTAATACACATTTGGTACATCAGAGCTCCTTGATTCCTCTAAAGTATGCCAGGAAACAGGACCAGATTAATTAAAAAAAACATTGGTGGCCATTTGCCTGGAAAAATTTAGAGGAATCAGCTGCTCGAGATTTGCCAACACTCAAGGATCCTGTGATCAGGTACAGGAATTGGAGGCTTCAGATTCCTCCCGACTATGTCACAAAACAAGCAACTTCAATCTGGGTGGTGTTTTGTGGTAATGTTTGAATGACTTGTTTATCTCTAATCATTTGACAACATTACAGTCCCCTGAATTAAGGACCCAGTGATCATGTAGGGGAATTGAAGGCTTCTAAATTCTTTCTGATTATGCCACGAAACACACTCCTTCCATATAGGTGAGTGTGTTTCGTGACAATATTTGAAGGACTCATTTACCTCAAATTAATTGACAACATCACGGTCCCCTTCATTAATAGACAAGGCAATAGTAAGGGAACAGTAAGGCTGATATCATTAAACTTTTCTTCAACGAAAAGGTCACTTCGTCGTTTAGTTCCCATTATTTTACAATGTGAATATAGTGACAAAGAGTACTTTTATTGAAGATAATGTTTAATAATACCAGCCCAAGGTTCCCTATCTGTGTCGGGAGAGAAAAGGAAGGAAATCATCAACTCGTTTCCAAACACAATCTGCACACAACCACAAGCTTTTGGTAAGGAAGGAAGGTTTGGGAGAATGAAGGAAGGTGTTTTGACATAAGTACCGTATATACATGAACAAGCTTTTAAAGGGAAATAAGAATTTTTTTTGGGAATGATATATGTATATATAATTTTTTTTTGAGGGAATGAAGGAAAGTTATTGAAGGACAGAAGTAAGGCTTTGGAATAAGGGAAGGATATTTGAGGGAATGAAGGAAAGTTGTGGAATGAGGCAAGGTTTTTGAAGGAACAAAGGAAGACTTTAGGATTGAGGAAAGGATTTTTAAAGGACTGCAAAAAGGTTTTGGATATGAAAAGGGAGGGATTTAATTACATGAGGACACACAAATATTTTGAAGGAAAGAAGTAAGGATTTTAGAATGAATTAGGGTATTTTTAACACTACTGTACTACTATAATAATACTGTAGTAATATGAGATGGTTAATTATTGTGTGCTGACCTGTCATACTTGTCCTGCCAATGGTCACACTGGGCACGTAGGACGGCAACCTGGCCCTGAGGGTAGTGGTCTGGCCGGTCCTGGGCCATCTGTGCCTCCAGCTGCACTATGGCCACGTCTCGGTCCAGTAGGCGTCTCTTGAGCACCTCCACCTCACTCTGTAGTGCCCCAGTACTCACCCCACACCTCACACAGTCACCCACCTGTAGAAATAACACTCTTATGTAATGATATATGTGTGTGTGTGTGTATAATGTCCCCATGCCTACCCCACATGTCACACAGTCACACACCTGTACACCATACAAATTAAGGTTATTAATGGCATTACACACTTGTGTACTCTATGTGTGTGTGTGTGTGTCTTCAATCCTCACCTTTACATTTCACTTGGTTCCACTTGGGCTTCATAATGCTCACACATTCCCAATAATTTTATTAAAATCCATCAGTAATACCAACCTATTCTATTATGGAATGATTCACAATTTAGGTCAACTAAGCTTTTTCCACACATCAATATAGCCTATACAGTAATACTCCAGTAACACACTCTTTACTTCATACTGTACAGTACTATTATTATTTGAAGTGCTAAAAGGAACAACTAAATTGCACAGCTTACCATTCCTTTTCCTCTGTTCCTCCAATGTTCAATATAATCACACTAAAATTGAGTTGCAACATCTCAATGATTTACACATACAGGAAAATCCCATTATAAGGTAAACCCTCTTTCCTTCACTCATGTACTAGTTTTCAGAGAGAAGGTACAATATAAACCAAGCACAGGGAGGTTAGGTTATACCAGAAATGCTAAATCAAAACCTATTAATACTTAAACACTACAGTAATACTTTTATACAGGCCTTCAAACTGTACAGTACAGCACAAATATTGTGAGGCTTCAGCTTCTATTCTTGTCAACACTTTTAGTTTTATCTTGGAAGGCACACAGAGGTCTTTAGTATCATTCCCTCCTGTTCTTAGAAGCCTTACACTAGATGCACAAGCAGACATACTGAAAAAAAGACACAAGCAGACATACTGAAAAAAAGACACAAGCAGACAAACTGAAAAAAAGGACACATGCATACATACTGAAAAAAAGACACATGCATACATACTGAAAAAAAGACACAAGCAGACATACTGAAAAAAAAGACACAAGCAG